>JAUMHI010000006.1:2882620-2905473 GCA_032359435.1 Enteromius unitaeniatus | reverse complement strand
CTGTAAGGGGTAGGTTTAGGTGTAGGGTCAGTGTAGGACAATACCACATACAGTCTGTACAGTAGAAACACCATTACCCCTATGAAGTGTCCTCATAAACCACAAAAACCAACGTGTGTGTGTATATGAGGCGTAATCCTGCTGCTGATTATCATTGCGTTTCTATTGTCTGCTTCAGCCCAGGATCATCAGTGACTCAGCTGAGGAGAATTCAGCTAGCGCTTCATTATGAATCTAGGAGTGTTTAACCTTATTATTGGCATATATTTTATTTCAAAGAAACAAGATAATTTTTTTTTTATTCTTTAGTTAATTAATACAGTAAAAATTATTTTGCACCTCTGAAAATGGAGACATAAAATCTGTATTTATCATGTTTATTTATACTTAAGTAGATTTACATTTTTTTAATAGAACTTCAATAGAGTATTTTTATAAAATATTTTTATAAAATATTCATTTAATATTAATATAATTGTAAAATATATTCTTAAGTAGATTTATATTTGATTCATTATTTGTTTATTATAAATTTTTCTTATTTGTTTAAATGTATTTATTTTAAATGTAGATTTATATTATATATTTTTAAAATATTTATTTATGTTTTTTATATTTATGACTATTTTAAATGCTTATTGATGTAGATTTATTACTTGTTATTTATTCTTTCATAAATACGTTTTATTCAATAATTATCTGTAATGTTTTTTTATGTATTGCTATTTATTAATTTATTTTAAATGTTTATGCATCTATTTTTCAGTTTATTTTTTCCTAGTTCTGCTTTGATATGCTCATGATATAACAGACCTTCCGCCAATCAGGTGAGCAGATTTGGGAGCATGTTACTATAATACTCCTCCCTCCTCCTCGTCTCAGACGTCTATAATCTCTTAAGATTGTACGGGACGCGCCGTCAGTCACATACTCACTGTTCGTGTTGTTTCAGAGTTTTTGAGCGTATATGTGAGTTAAAGGCTGGACGTTTAACCTACATTAGATGTTAGGTGCAGGTCTTTCCACACATGCCTTCAGATTTCCAGCCGCCACAACGTTATTTAAAACAACTTTGTTTTACATTTTAAACCAGGTTTTTTGTGAAGAAACTGGGTCATATTCTGGGTTTGTTGTCATGCATTTCTATATTGCTCTACAAAAAAAAAATCCTGCATGAAGTAAAAGTGAGTTAAAGATAGAATGTGTGTTTTTCAGTTAATAAGTCACTTTTTAAAGATGTTTTTTAAGTTAGTCTCAGTTTTAGTTAACTATATCAGTGTTGATCTGACGTACCGATCATGACTCTGAAGTGATGTGATGATCGTTCTCTCAGACAGACAACAGATTGAGAAGAATGCGTAGCTGTTCATCTTCTTTTGTGACAGATTAAAAGACCCTAAGCTCTCATTGATCACATGCAGGCGCTCTCTGTTGTTCAGCATATGGTGGCCTCTGTTCATCCGGAAACAAGCTTTACCTCACTTACCCCGAGCAGACTGGAAAAGTATTAGTGAAGCGGGCTTGTTTTATCTTATGAATACAGCAGAAGTGATGATGGTACACTTTCATCACAATATACAACAGTGTATGGCTATAGATGAGGCTAATATAATCTCTTAGAAATTATTTTCATATTATTTCATATTATGATGAATAACATTAATGCATACACACACACATATCTATATATCTGTGTGTGGGTCAAAGACGTCTGTATCAAAAGTATTTTTATGTCCATAGAAAGTACATTAAATGTAAGTAAAGTGTCTACTTTTAAGCTTTCAAATTAGTTATTGAAGAATAAAATGTCAAAATTTGGTTGAAATAATGTTACATTGTTGCAAATACACCTGACAAGATTGTTACACTGAATGATATTTTAGTGAAATATTTAGTAAATCAGGGAAAAATGTGTGATATTTAATTTTGGCTAAAAGAAAATTGCAACTAATTTAAACAGAAAACATTTTTGGGGAGAAAAACAGCCGCCATTTAAATTAGCATTGCACTCTTTTTTGGTTAAAAAGGTCTTTTTGGTCTTTTTTGTAAATTTATTTACTTATTTGACAAAAATGAATGTTTGTATTGTACAACAATTAATAATCTAATGCTTTAGTTGTTCTATATACAGTATATTGTTTTCTTTTTGTTGCTCAGGAAAATTAAAATGGTGGATATCGTAATGCAAACAATGCCTGCAGAAAGTGAAGTACATGTGGCCAGGAACTTTCTGACCAAGATTTTGAGGAGTTCAATGAGGTATAGTGCAGCTGTTGACCTCTGTCTCGTGACCCCAGCCCTGCATGACCCTGTAGTAATCACCCATCGATCCGTCCATCCTGGTCAGACCCGAGGATCACATCCTTAGCCATGTGCGTCTAAGCAGTAGCTGTGCTGTTCATGTGCAAGACATGGATTATACGTTTAATCTGATTACCATGTGTGGTTTTCACTGGCTTCTGTAGAACCTGTGAGCGTCAGTGCAGCATCTTTAGTGTTTCCTGCTGTCTTGTTGATGTGCGTCGATCATGTGTCAAAAATAAATAAGTATTGTTCTTGTGTTTATTGTGTTGATCTGATTTCTCCCTTCCATGCATTTCAGGAAAAACCGCTTCAAAGGGTATGTCACTTGCTGCTAAATAAGTGATTATCATGAAATGTTTAATTCTGCAAAAGGACTGCACTGTGTTAATAACAATTCATATTTATGTATTAATCTTCTATTCTTGTATAATCTTGCATTATTCTTTTTAGTATTAATTTTGTTTGAAATAGTCCTTGCATTTTGTAATTTTTAATAATTTATACAAATATAGTCCTAAAAGTTTTTTAGACATAAAGACAAAAATTCTGTATTCATTATGTGTATTTATCATATGTAGATTTAAATTTATTTATCTAGTAATTATTAAACATTATTTATTTCTATTTATTAGTGCTGTAAAATTATTTATTTTTTCTTTACATAATATATGTGTGTGAACAGTGTAAAATATATGTGTACAAAAATACAATATATATAGTTTGATGAAAATATTTACGTATATATATATATATATATATATATATATACATGTATAATAACTAAATATATACATGCATGTGTGTATTTATATATGCAAAATAAATATACATAGCACACACATGCATATATGCACATAAAAACTTTTGGATGCAATTTATAACAATCGTTTGACAGCACCACTACTTACCTATTTTAAATGTGTATTTGTCTTTTTTGAACCACTTGTATAATTGATACACAGAGCACTGTTGCAATTCCTAGAAGTCAGACCATAGAAAGAGTTTTATTACCAAATATGATATACATATTTGTATATACACACACGGATTTGTATCGGCGACAGGAGCTTCCAATGCAGAAGAAAGTAGTCAGACATAGTACAGACATACGTAGGAGTTGGTCTGGAAGTTTCACAAAGCTCTAGTAGTAACGTTTTACATTTTTTTTCAGGAGGAATGAATCATCATGTAGACCCCATTCGTGGAACTCTGCTAAATCCACAGATAACCCCACCATCGACACCCCCAAATCTGAGCCTAACCCTGTACCTGACCCCACCTGGCAGACAAAATATGATGCAGGGTGAGATTCTGAGGGTTTATTTGTAATTAATATAAACTGAACTCTAATCAACATCATTCATTTGCTTTGTTTTGTACCAGTTCACCCTCAAAAGACTACACCAGCTGTTGGGGACAGACCAATCTGCGACAAGTTTCCTGCCAGTTCAGCTCTGTGGGAAATATGGAAAGTTTAGAGCCCTCATCTCACGCTTTCTCAAAAGAGCAGCCTTTATTGAGCAAACCCAGTGGAGGAGTAGATCACCCAGTGCTTGAGAGTGCCATCAGCAAACCTACTTCTGCAAATAAACCGTTTTTATCAGGCGCAGCTGACCATAGTGCACCTCGGGCTGTCGCTGGTACAGAAGGGATGTTTTATAGAGGCATTCCCAGTGATCTAGGAGTTCCCAATGACTGCCATAGATACCTACAGATCCCAATTGGCAGTGGTGGACGAGTGAGTCCCAGCATGGAGGAGCAAGCTAGCTCCAAATTCTCCAATGGGAGGCCCAACCATAGACCTGTGTGGCATATTCCTGAGAACAAGATTTCCACTACTCAAGCTCCTTCTCCACCCTTGCGTAGTGATAGTTTCACTGCCACCAGAGTTCATGAGAAGAGCTTGGTGGGATCGTTCCCTGAAGGCCCTTCTGTTTATCCGCCACAGAAACCTCACTGCAGAGCTGTAGACGGGCATGAAACGAGACACGGCTACAATCTACCTGCAAAGAAGGACTTACTTCAGCCATATCTTCTGACTGAGGACTACCCTAATCAGTTAAACCCTACCAAACCCTTTTCCAAGTCGAGCACTGATGTTAGACAAGGCCAGAACCCGTTTACATATGAGCTGCAGCATCAAAGACAGCACAGCGATGATAGTACATTTTCTGTGAACCCCAACTCTACATGTTCACCAAAGACCCAAAGTGTTGGGAGCTACTACCGAAGTCTTCAAGATTTGCCCACCAACACCGGCAGTCGAAACCAAACCAGAACCTCCATGGCCTTTGACCCTAATCATGAGAGCCAAGCTCATTTCCGTTACTACTGCATCACTGCCCAGCAGCCATCCTTGGAATCACCTCTTCAGGGTTGGATGGGAGATGAACGGAGGTCTGAAATAGGAACCACTCGAGGTGCCACAGACAGAACCTTTGTTGGTTCTCAAAAGATTGCAAAGACAAAGTATTCCCAGCCTCACCTTAGTGTACCTGAGAACAAGAGCTCTAAAGGTTACAGCAAACAGGCCAACAGTCCTCAAGCCACGTCCCCTGTAACAAATCATATGATTTCAAAGTCCAGCTCTGGGGAAAGAGAGACTCCAAAGATGAAAGATGGAATTAAGCTGCAGCCTTCCAGGCATGTACCAAATCATCAGCTGGAGCAGAAGAACTCTGTGTCTACTTACCACCAGGACAATCCATGGATCAGCAAGCAAGATCACAAGATCTGTCCACACAAGACACCCATGTTGCACTCTTTGGCCCTGGAGAGCAAGAAGATGGCAGAAAAATCAGTAACAGCCATAGGAGGAGGTCAAGAATCAACTGATGCCATCTTTGTCAAACTGGGAAGACGAAGTGACCGCTATGCCACAACTCTACGCAACGAGATCCAACAGAAAAGGGCCCAGCTTCAGAAAAGCAGAAGTGCTGCTACCTTGACCTGCTCAAGTGAAGTTGAGGAGGACTCTGACATCTGGAAGTCCAATGAGACCTCCACATCATCATCTGATGGTTCCTTCACCAATACTTACAAGGATCACCTAAAGGAAGCCCAAGCCAAAGTTCTGAAGGCCACATCGTTTATGAGGAGGGACCTGGAGCTTCCTGGGAATGAAGTTACACCGGGTCAACTTCCCAAAAAACCTGGGCCTGTTCAAGGGCAAGTCACCCGCATTGGGGGGCGTAAAAGGTTTCCAATGGATAAAAAGATACACTCCTTCTCAGAACCAGACAAGATCAATGAAGTAGGAGTTGAGGATAAGGCAGTCGGATCCTTTGTGGACCGATACAAGTTCTTCGAAGGTTCCTGCAAGCCTATTCTCCAGAAGCCCATTCCAAAGCAAACCCTGCTAAGCCCTACTGAAGATCACAGTGAGAGAAAGACTACATCAATTGGAGACAGTGAAAGCATCAGTCAGTCTCCCTTAAAACAGAGTAAATCAAGTCATGCTGACCTTAATACAGAACAGCAGCAACGGCTTGGTACATTTGCAGAATATGAAGCTACATGGAACATGCAGAAGACTCCAGTGGAAAGAAGAACAACAGGCAGATATCATTCAGCTGAAAACATCCTGGACTCAGGCTTGGAGGAATCCAACAGCACAGTGTGTGTTCATGAAAGATCCCGTTCCTCCCCTTCGGCGGACTTCTACGGACAGGTAAGAAGATTCTTTGTTTGGTCATAATACTGAAAATGTCTTTGGTGGTCATTTCATAGAGTTGATAACTGAACATATTTCATCAGTTGCACCATGCTTTCTCTGCAGAAGCAGATGATTGAGGGGTTGTATTGTTTGTTAATAGTCATTAGCAGCGTTTCCATTACCCTTCAAATTGCGCAAATTACAATTGTGAATTGAAAATACACCTAATGGAAACATGTCTTTTTCATAAAAGAAAAGTAAAGGACATGTGGCCAGGTATGGTTTTCCATACTAGGAATTTGTACTCTGCGTTTAACCCATCCAAGTGCACACACAGCAGTGAGAAGTGAACAATCATATGTAAAAAGTCAAATGATTATTCTTCAACTTATTATAGCCTCCAAAAAAAAAACCTTAATACGTGTTTGTTCTCAAGTTTAAGGGGCTTTCCCTGCCATCAATGCTTTGACAGTTTTAACTGCATGCGTCTGCAGTGCCTTTTGGCTCTGATATGGACACTGAAGCTGTTTGCAGCTTGCGTTTATTCTTAAGTATCTCTCCACGCTGCTTCTGTAAAGATAGATGCATATGCTTCCTCTGTATAAATATATCCATAAAATCTCACCAAAATTCATTGCTATGACTTATCGCGAGAGGCAAAAGTTATGTTTTAGCCGCATAACATCGGTTAATGGAAACCGTCATTTCGCAGTACTTTTTTTATCAACATTTATCAACTATTGCCCAAAGTTTTGTGCAAATCTGTAATGGAAATGTGGCTATAGAGAGTTCAAGATGATATGACTTTTAAGAAGAGCCAGTCTTTTCCCCAGTTAGAAGAATCTTTGGCATCTAATGGATCCATGTTTCTTTCAGAAAATCCCTCTGCCACCCAGAAAAACTTCTGCTGAACCCAAGGACCAACAGGAGACCTGTATCTCTAGGTAAGGAATTTTTGTCTTTGTGAGGAATCTGAAATGATTGTATTTTCAGTGATTTGCTAATGTACAGATAGATAATAAGTTTTCTATTGTAATACCAACATCACAGTGTGTCCGAAAGAGAGAATGGTCCACTCAACATCTCCGAGCCTCTAAAGTCAATCACACTGAACGTTCTGGAAAGTGATGTGGCGCCTCTTTCCTCCAACCAGAAACCCAGACTTGATGCCAGGCATTCTCCACCATTCTTCTCACATCATCTCCAGGTTCCAATGTCAGAACAGCTGTTCCCTAAAAACAAAAGTCCTGATCCGCAGAGGTCTGCCCATCCCAAACTGGAAACTTCATGTCCTTTCAGAGCCTCCCAGGAAGTTAGGGTTCAGACAAATTCCCCTGAGCCACCTCAAGAACCATGTCCTTCTGAACATCTGGAGAGAGACAAAAACCCAACCGCTGCACCAGAGGACAGTCAGAGATCAAACACAGAGGGGATGTTATCACACACTCTTCGTCTTTTAGGTCATTCCTCCATTTCTCCCAAACAGAACATTGACCTGACTGTAAACTCAGCCAACAGAACACATTCTCCTTCTCCCCAGTTCTCTCCTCAGAAGCTCACAGATGAACCACCTGCAACTTTGCAGAAAAAGGATCCATCCAGGTAATTAGAGTTTTAGATACCTATAAGACAATAGGGGTTTTCACACCATTTTCATAGCTCCTAGAATTATTTTAGAAGTTCCCACTTTTTGGTGTATTCGCACCACAGGAACTAGGAATGGTTTGACGTTTGTAAATGCTGTGCTTAAAGACGTCGTTGTCAGCTGTAACCAGAAAAAAATGGCCAGAGGGACAAATTGGTTCTTTAATTCCTAGAACTACGTTCCTACATGGTGGGAAAGCCTCTAATAAGCTTTGGATGATTAATCTGCATATATTTAGCCGTTTTAAGATGATATTTTTTTCCCTCTTGCAGTAATAAGATGGAGGGAACATCAGAGCCAAATACTTCTGGGCGGAAGGTCCCCATACAGATCGTCTGTACAGAAAACAGTTCAGAGAGAGAAAACCAAAACTATCTGCCACATGGTGAATCATCTGGAGGCTCTGAGGTGCCCAAAAATGGCCAACTAAAAAAACTAGATTCTCTAGAGCAATCTAAGTCGCCGTTTATTGCTTACACCCGCCCGGATCCAAGCACAACTGCAGAGCATCAGACTGACAAGATGGTACTGGAAAATAAAGTGCAGGTGAGGAGCAATGGTGTGGGCGAACACTCAGAGGAGGACCTGAAACGAGAAGAGCTGGCCAGAGATATCATGGGGAAGGACAAGAGTCTTGTGGACATCTTGGATCAGAGTAAGATGAAGACAACCATGGATCTGATGGAGGGAATATTTCCACAGGGGGAGCAGCTCTTAGAGGGAGCACAGCAGAGGAGGAAAGCAGCCTCCAAACAGACATCCCCCAAAAATACACAGCAGAGGTACACTGCCTGAGAATCTCACAAAAACAAGCCCTGTCTTCACATTATTTAAATCACTTAATGTGGCATTTTTGTTAATGAGCATTGTGGTAATAAATGTACTTTGTGCAGAAAAAGCAAAGATTGGACCTAAAACATGGTGTATTGTCTCATTTATTTTTCAATGAAGTAAATGATTTTAAGGCTACTGCCTCTTTTACCAGAGTTATATTTTTTGTTCTTTTAGTAGATCATTTGTCTTACTCATGACACCAGTTACTACCTTCAGAGTGGAAACCTGTACAGTACTGCCCTCTACTGATACTCACATATAACAAGGATAATGTATTTGGCTTTAAATCTGTGACTCTGTTTCACGTTTGAGAATCATCTTATATATTATATTATATATGAGTGCATTTATATATTATATTTGATTTCTGCAGGGTGGAGGACAATTTAGCGTCATCAGTGTCATTAGTGAGTAGTTCGTCGTATTACAGCACATCTGCACCTAAAGCAGAGCTGCTCATAAAGATGAAGGACATGCAGGAGCACATGGAGGAACAGGATTCAGAGGATGAACTCGATTATGACCTGTCTAGCAAGAAGGTACAAGTTTACATGCATTTTGTTGCTTGTTTTTTTACTTTTATTGTGTTGTACTGGTAGCCCCACTATTTACAACATTTACAACACTATTTACAACTATCCAAAAATGTTACGCTATTTGCAAAATTTAATAACGCTCACTAACATTTTACGCTATACATTTTACAACACTGTATGAACATTTACAAACATTTTATACTATTTACACCATTTTTTATAGTTTGAGGTTATTTACATTTTACTGAATTTCACACTATTTGCAATATTTTACAAATATTTAGCATCGTTTACAACATATTACACACGTACAAACATTTTACACTATATTTTGTAAACATTTTATACTATTTACTACATTTTACATGGTTTTCTTTTTGCGTTATTTACAACATTTAACATAATTTAACATAAACATTTTCTCTATTTGCAGTTTACAAATGATTTACACTATTTTACTCTCTTTACATTTCAATGCAGGTTATAATTCTATACAAAACTGTATATGATAAATAGAAAAAAAAACATTTAAATTGTGTCATAGTATAATTAATTATCTATTTGATTTTATTTAAACCAATTGCTTAAAATGAAATATGTTCAGTATAAAAACAATCATGTCCATCCTGTTAAGCAGCTCTGCACTAATAACATATTCTGTCAGGACTGCAATATATCTGTTATGAGTTTTGAATTCTTTAAATGTGTGTCTGTCGTTTCTGTCTGTCTGCAGCAAGAGTTGATTGACAGCCTCAGTAAGAAGCTGCAGGTGCTGCGAGAAGCGCGTGAAAGCATGCAGGAAGATGTTCAGGACAATAACGTTCTGGGAGAAGAAGTGGAGGCCACCGTACAGGCCGTCTGCAAACCCAACGAGCTGGAGAAGTTTCGTATGTTCGTCGGCGATCTGGACAAAGTGGTCAGTCTGCTGCTGTCTCTGTCCGGTCGACTGGCCCGTGTAGAAAACGCCCTGAACAACCCGGAGGAGGGAATATCAGCAGACGAGAAGGTATGAATAAGATGCGTGAAAATTTTTTGTTAAGGACATATATTGTTTACATAACTGTTTCTCTAAAAAATAATGCTATAGCCAGTAATTCAACTCTGAAATGTGCGTTCCGGGCTGGAATGTCTTTGTTTTAGCAGTTCCCATTTCCCATTTTTTTATCATAGAAAATTTAAAAATACATTTTAAATAAAATAGTGTATTTTCATGGCACCTCTTTAGTGACTGGAAAACTTCTAAATGATGAAAAATGCAGGTTATAAGCATTCTCATGATATTTTTAGCACCGTATTTCACAGCCTTTTGCAAAAATGTAGAGACTTTTACGGTATGTGTGCACGAGAAACCATTAAATATTTGCATATAGGACAATGCACACTGAACTATATATTGCACCATCAGCCAGTTCACAGGCCACCACCAAGCATGCATTAAAGAGACCTAAGGCCTTGAAATACCTTTTTGCCCTCGTTTTAGTAAATTGTGTCCACGTTGTACTGATTCATTCCATCATTTACATATATCATAATTAGTCTTTTTTTTACGCTTTTTACACTTTCAGCACACTTTGACCGAGAAACGCAAACTGCTGATTCGCCAGCACGAAGACGCCAAAGAGCTGAAGGAGAACTTGGACCGAAGGGAACGTCTGGTCTATGAGATTCTGGCCAGTCACCTCAGCGAAGAGTGTCTGGCAGACTACCGGCACTTCGTCAAAATGAAGTCAGCGCTCATCATTGAGCAGCGTAAGCTGGAGGATAAGATCAAGCTGGGAGAAGAGCAGCTCAAATGCCTGAAGGACAGTCTGCCGCTGGACCAGAGACTGCTGTACTGACCCACACTGGACTATGTTAAGTGAACATTCTCTTGACTCTAAGCAGCAGTATTTCATATTTACTTGTGTGCATTGGATAGACTAATTACCATAAACACAAGATCATTTTTATCTCAATTCTGCACTTTTCAATGATTCCAGTTTTCTTGAATTTAGCATTTTAGTGAATTCATGCTTTGAATCTGCTCACGTTTTCAGGGATGTGCTCTATAAAACTTTTTTCCTGATGTTTTTTTTTTTGTTAAAGGATCTTATGAAGTTTTTCTACCTGTATATTGTACACGTTTAATTTATTTTGCTGCTGAAAGCGAATGGTGCTATTAACTGAAAGGATAGATCTGCTTATTCTTGACTAGATCCGCACTGAATGCTGTTTCACTCATTTTCATGTATTATAAACGTTTTTAACATCATTAAATATGAATTTAATAATAGGAAGGGAGGTTCAGAATATCTCTACTCGTCTCTAAAATATAAACCTGTGAACCAGAACAATAATTTGTGATATAATGTTCATAAACACAGTTGCATTTTGAATTGGAATAAAAATTTAAATATGTATTGCATCTTTTGTTTGTGTCTCCGTTAATTCAACTGTCTGAAATCACGTTTGCGCCAAGAAAATGATTCATAAATGTGACCCTGGACCACAAAACCAGTCATTTTGGAAATAGCTTCATGCATGAATAAATAATCTTTCATTTGATGTATGGTGTGTTATGATCGAACAACTATTTGAAAATCTGGAATCTGAGGGTGCAAAATAATCTAAATCTTGACAAAAAGTTGTTCTAATGAAGTAATAGCAATGCATATTACTAATCAAAATGTATTTAGTGTAGGAAATGAATAGTATATCTTCATGTAACATGATCTTTACTTAATATCCTAATGATTTTTGGCATAAAAGAAAAATGCAATGCTTATGACTGCTTTTGTTCTCCAGGCTCACAAGCATTTGCTGTAAACAAGGATATAATGATTAGTCCTGGAGCCTAACCCACCCTCATGATTACATGACTCACTTGTGTTTTCCAACACCAGAATGATCTCAGAATCCTCATTGTTTGATTTTATGATGTTGACAGTGATCATAAGCCGTGGTCAATCATTCACAGAACCGTATTCACCAGCTTGTTTGCCCAGGATTTCTAAGCAGCAGGAAGTTGAGCTTCAGACAGTTTCCAGTCCATCGCCGAGCACTGAAGATGAAGGAAGTGCTGAGAGAAGAGATTCTTGTAGATCCAGAGAAAGCCACGGAGCAGTGGATTGGGTGCTGATATGGTAATATTATCATTTATTTGTGACTTTAATCAGATTTGATGCCTATTAATTTGAAACAATATTTTAAGATGTCCATAAAAAGCTTGAAAAGGAATGACAGTGTTTTAAAGTCATTTATATAAAGTCAGTTTGCATTTCATCGAGCTGTAAAACACAAAACAGCGAAGTAACATGGGTCTCATTGTAATATATGACAGAAAACAGTCTGTTATGGGAATATGCAAATAACGTGCTTATGCAAAATAATCATGTATATTACACTATCATTCAGTTTAGAATGTTTTATTTTTAATTTAGGAGACATTTAATTGATCAAAGTGACATTTACAATGTTACGATTTTTAAAATCAAGAAATAATAAAAAAAGTGTAGCTTGCTTTCAAAATGAATATATTGCTATATTATATTATAATTAATAATAAATATATTTTCTTAAATAACACATATGTATTTCTCTTTTTTAATATCAGATTCACTAATAATGGTTTTTACATATCGATGAAAAAGAAAGTCAAAGCTAAATATATATTAGAAACGAATGCCATATTCCCCTCCTCCTTTAATGCGAGCCAAATCAAAGGTCATCAAAGGCCAAATTTGGCTTGTAATCACTGATTTAAAGAAACTGACCAAACTTTTCCACAATTAAGTGGTTGACCTAAATTGTGAAAGCATATCATCTGTGTACATAATCTAATTTAATTCATTCTTATTACACAAATAGTGTTATAGACCTGTTATATGTCAACAGTAGTAGTCTCTATGATATTTCGGCACAAATGTCCACGCATAACCTTTAGGTGAATTAGGCTAGGCATTTCTGTTTGGCTTCTGAAACATAGGCAACTGGAAGTTGGGGATCTAAACTGAATCTCTCTGTGTTTTTCTTTCTCTCAGAGGGATGTCTCTGTTTGTCAGGTTTCTTAGAGACAGCACTGGTTAGTTAAACCCACAACAAGCAATTAACTCCATACAGACCTGCAGTCACGTTCAACCGCTTCAGAGACACGGTCGAGGCTCTTCACGATGGGTCTTCTCCAGGAGGGAAGCACGGTTTAAGACCGGAAGTCATGCCTTATCTCGTCCACACGGCTCACGCGCAGTTCGTAGCGCTCTGGCTCGCGGCGGTCGGCTGGACGCTCGTGATCGTAACCGTAGGGCTGGTGGAGTGGAGGGTTTGGGAAGTGTCCGATCTGTCGGTGGTCACCTCCGGATTGGCTTGGGTTGGTATTTGGAGAGTGTGTTTTTATAGCCACGCTCTGATTTTATCCAACAACGACATCATGTTCTGTCAGCGGATTCGTTTGTGGGAGTCTTTCACGCCACCGGAAATCGCCACGGCTCAAGTTCTGATGCTCGTTTCTCTGATTCTCGGATTGGCGGGAAACGCCAGCGTCGTTTACGGCCTCAGGAACGTTTACTTCGGATTCAACGAAGTCAAACCCATCAGAGTGGCGTTTTCTTCTGGTGGGGCTTTGCTTATCCTTACCGGAGCTTCTGCGCTGGTTCCCGTGTGCTGGAATCTTAATTCCGTTGTAAACAATCAGACTATATCGTTCCCGGCGGAGTTTCGCATGCCATCCGCTCCGGTGAACCAGTTCATCGGACCCGGTATCATCGTGGGGGTGTTTGCATCCATCCTTCTGGTTTTTAGCGGGATGATCTTTCTGTCCTATAGGGTCCCGGTCATCCTGGAGCCCAAAGTGGGGCCGTCCAGGCACAGGGAAAGTGCATCGGGAAGCCGTGTGAACCTACAGGGATGTAACAATCCAGCTTTCCAAGCCTGAGATGCATGAGACTGTTTTCAGGACGTGAGTGTGTGATGTACAATCTGATGGTTATTAATGATACAGTCGCTGTTGATCAAAGTGTCTTCCAGATAATTCATGCATGTTGGTATCTAAGGGTATGTTTTTATATGATAGCTATGTGAAATTCAAATAGCTTATTATACAACATCAGCAACCCGATCTCATGAAAATGCGTGTAGCTTTGCGTGCATATGATACACAATGGGTAGGATTAGGGTTGTGATACGTGTATATGTACGCGAAAGCTGACACGTGCGTATCATATACACGCTGAAGTCAATTTTTTTGCATATCAATACCACGATTTTCTGTTTTTATGTGGTGTACTGTTTGATAAAATGGGCTGAAATCAGTTCTTTAATTTCCTCTGTGTCTGAGAACAGCGTTTACAGCTTCATTCACCTAAACCTACATAAATGCATTCGAAAGACACTTTCATCCAAAGTGACTTTATCAGTAATAACTACCAGATGCCGTGTTTTTTTCAACATTTTGTGCAACATTAGTGTAACTATTACTGTACAAACACTCCTCACTCCCAGGATAAGCCGCAATTGGATAGCCTAATTAAAATGATTAATTGCATTAAGTATTATAAATCCACTTAGACCTATTATAAAGTGCAAACACCAATACTGTATAATAATAATAAATATAATAAAAATAAATAATCGTGTTGCCACATTAAAGTTAAGCAGAATTTTTATCAATAATTAATTATCAAGATTTGTAGATGCATTGAAGCACGGAAATTGCTTTTAAACCAAAACTTGAATACGAACTTGTAGATTACTGTTTAAATAACTGATTACAGTATTTCGCTGAGCAGCAGTAAATGTGTTTGCCTTAAGTCACACCGGCTCAAAATTGCAATTTTGAGAGAAATGAAAATAAGTCACATTTTATTATTACATTAAACTGAACATTATAAGCGCCGTTAACGGATTTTAGTTCCTCTCACTCCACAACAGATCAGTTGAATGGTATTTTTCTGAAATGTATAGACCTATATATTTTTAAATAAAGTTAAACAAGCTAGCGGCGTGTGGTAAATCTGTTAAACAAACATTAAACGAATGTTAATTGCATTATATAGTGCATTATACAAGTTGTAGCACATTTCGAATGATAAAATATGTAATTCTGGAAAACACGGATTACGCAGTATAAAAAACAGTATGTACTGTATGTACAGTCAAGTTGATTATACTTAAAAAATAAATAAAATCAAATAAGGCAGCAACTGAACCCAAGTATTTACATAAAAATAGGTGGATTTTTAATATATTTCATATTGCATAGTTTTTTTTACCATTTAATTAATTTTCCGTGGTGTTTGTTCTTATAGGTAATTTTTAATAGGTGTGTGTGTAATTTATTTGAATTATTAAATGGGTCTGTCATTATTCACAGCACTGCTGCTGTATACTGTTATATGAAACGTCATATAAAGCACTGATTTTGTATAATACTTGAATCTTGCATCGTTATTATAAAAATAACAATAAATATTATGGAATGAAAAATAATCATCCAAAGTGACTTAAGTGACTGGAAGCTTTTAAATTAGATAATTGATGTTATTGAACATGTGAGGTAGTAAAAAGTAAAGTTTACTGACAAAACAAACGTGAGTAGAGTGAGACCAGTCTGTTATCTGATTAAAAAACAAAGTCAGGAGCAGAACTGACTAGGAAACACTTCATTACTGTAAGAAGGCTATAAAGACTGACAGGGAATTATGAGTCAGACTGTAATCCTGATGATTAAGTCAATGAAGGAATTAAAGGGAGGGATTATTTCTGCTTGATCCTGTAAGGACAGTGTAATCGCATGTAATAAGTGATTTATTTAAACATTGTTGGTTTATATGATTATTGTTTCAGAACCGTCACATGTATAGAAGCTGAGAGACCAGATTCTTTTATTTATTATTTTATTTAACGAAGGTTTTATGCACTGAAAGTCTGTACTTGAGTATTAATAAGTACACACTATTGAGACAGTGTGTACTGCTGTGACATTAAATTACGTTCAGTGCCACAGGCCTCCATTACACAACGTCTAGAATAATAATTCTTTTTTAAATGCTTTTGAAAAAGCCTCTGCTCACTAAGGGTGCATTTGATCAAAAATACAGTAAAAACACTCAAACTTATTACAACTTAAATGTTTTTGATTGCAATATTTATTCGCTTCAGTGATCAAAGCTGAATTTCCAGCATCATTACTCTATTATTCATTGATGAAGGTTCTAATTATTTAAAATAGAAACTTTTTCTAACATTACACTGTAAAACTACATTTTGTAAACATTTATGGTAAAAAAGCTGCAGCTGTGGTTGCCGGAATTCGACTGAGAAAAAAAACGGTTAAATACAGTAAAATACCGTAATTTCTTTAACTGATACAATGTTAATATAGTAACATATTAAAGCACTGAAATCTGTTTTGTAGCTTTGAAATACACTGATAAACATCAAATACAGGCGATGATGAGAAAGGCACATGATGAACCGATTAAGTCTTTCACACAAACACTAAACTCCATCATGGTGAGACTCAAATATGTAATAAACATTACATGTACATTACATACAACCCTAATAAACATAACTGATAACCAAAAAGAAACAGTTATTTCAAAGAAAAAAATTCAAACTAAATTTGCAATGCAGGGAATTCTGGGAATGTCAGTTTACGTTTTTTCCCTGTGAATTTTACAGGAATTTAAATAAACTGTTACAGCTTTTTACCAGTTTTTTACTGTTAAAACCACGGCCATTTTTTATAGTAAAATGTCTTTACTGTCACTTTGGATCCATTTAATTTATATTGTAATAATATTTAACAATTTGTAATATATTTTTTTATCAATTACAAGATCTTAATGAGCTCATTTAGTCGTGTTTGATTAGGGTTAAGCATCCTCGGGAAGCTGAACTTGCGTCACTGTGTCTCTGGCTCCGGTCCAGGGCTGTAGGTGTGCGTCTCTCATCTCGACCCTCCGGAGACCCGGCTCATGTGAAGCGGAGCGGAGGATGGCAGTGGCAGGGCACGTGAAACGCTCTGCAGACGATCACTGCACTAATTGTTCAGCTGGAAGTGCAGTCTGTGCCAAAGCAGTTCTCTCTGAGCTACACATTGTGCCAAGATCGACAGCAACGGAACAAAAGGCCTCTCTTACGCGCTGAAGAAGCACCAAATACAGGCTCAGTAAACACTTTCAGCATGGAAAATGGGATGAAATTATTCATATTATTGCAATTTTAAGTTTACATCTCGCAATGTTAACTTTTTTAAGAAACGTTTTTGCTTACTCGAGATTATTTGTCAAAACGTGACCTACGCTTGTTTCTCAAAATTGAGTTTATATCTTGCAGTTCTGAGGAAAAGAAAGCCAGAATTGTGAGATGGTGAGAAGTCATATTTTTTGTGAGATAAAAATTCAGAATTAGATTAAAATTAAAATGAAATATTAACTCTAATGCTATATCTCACAATTTTTACGTTTTTGTTTATTTTTCATAATTGCCAGTTAACATATTGCAATTTTTTAGAAAAAAAATGATGAATTATTGTGAATTGTGGAAAAAATTGTGAATTATTAACTCAGAATTGCAAGATAAATTGTGTTTAAAGCTCAGATTTTTTTTCCTTACAATTTTGAGATATATTTGAAATGATATATGTATGTCAGAATTATAAGATAAACATTGCCATTTTCATTTTTTTTTTATTCCATTGCAGAAAGATTTAATATATATTTAGTATCAATCAAATTTGTTTCAGTTTCATACCTTTTATCTTGAATATTAAAAATTGCTTGTTTCACAGATAACCATATTTTATTTGTTTATATTTTGGACAAAATATTATAGAATATTTTATGTTCATACTTTTTAACTGATTTGATTTTTCGTAATAAACTGTTTTTTTTTTTTTGAGGTATGAAATCTGACCCATTTAATGTCTGCATAACTGACAAAAATGCATCCCATTAAGTTTATTGGTTTATGTTTAATCCAAATGTAGTATGCAATTCAAATACATAAATCTCAAATGAATTCCTATATATATATATATATATATAAGCACTAGGAATTGTTTAGCGGCACTGAAGTTGAGGGATGCGTTTCATTATGGCTGATTATCATAAAGGAAGTGGGCAGGAAGTCGTCTGCACCATGTGCTCCTGATAGTGAACAAACCTTTGTATGTAAAGATGGGAAGATTAGCATACAAAGTCATAATAAGTCCATTGTGGAAAACAAACAATGAGAACTTTGATTTGACGGCATGAAGCCGGGCCGGGCCGAGGGACATGGACCCTCAGCGGTTAAAACACTTCAGACCAGAAGCTGAAGGGATTTAGAAAGATGATCAGAGACACATTCCTCATGAAGAATGTTGTGCTGTCAGACTCTGGCTCATCAGGACACTTCACAGATCACACACTCTGGATTTCTCCTGGATTGTCTTATGTAATGCAATTTTGTTTCAATGAGGATAACTGAAGGTCATCCATCACTTTCACTGAAGAGCATGTATTAATAACAATGTTTCTTTTGAGTTAGATTGCAAACTAACTGTGAGATGATATTACTGCATATTTCATCATCACATTGTCTATTTTACACCTGTTTGTCTCTGGAAATCAGGACTTTAAACCAATTTTTATTTCATTTTTCATGTAGTACAAATATGTGGCAATGTCTACATGTGCCAAATACAGAACGCCTTATTATCCCCTATTCATTATAAAACATGGATAAAATAGGATTAAAGAAATTCAATGCAAAAAAGCATTTTCTTAGACCTAAGTATTCTTTTTTTATTCATGAGCCTCACAAGTGATATTTTATATTACTCTTGAATGTGCATATAAATAGTACGCCCAATAAAACTGAAAACTGTGGTATAAAATTGGACTTTGGCTAATATCCTCTAAAGGTTCTCTTAAAGTTGTCAAAAATGTTTCCTTAACGTTATCTGCAATTGATAAACATCCGAAAAGTGTTAGGATAAAAACATTATCATTGTGTTGTTGGTGGAACGTTTAAATAACATTCTTATAACCAAACAAGAACGTCTAAAAACTGGATGTTTTGAATGTTCTAACAATAACGTTTCTATAACTTAATGGGAATGTTACGGGAATGTTTTTATAACGTAAAACTGTTAATTGGGTAAGATCAGGGTTGTGAGGTATGTAAACTGTGCCTCATATGCACGGCAACTAATTTCGTGTCATATATACGCCTAACTCCACTTTTGTTTATCAATAAACATTCGTTATTATTTGGCATACTATTTATACGCATGTCTCCATGTAACACCACACATTTTTGTGATACCTCACATTTGGTGGCATTTCATAATCACAAAAATCTAAAATGCAACAAATTCGCCCACATCTCTTGAGACAAACATTCAGCTGATTTATTCAACTTTGGCACTTCGCTTTGGAATTTCAGAGAACACAAAGTATATCATCTTCCTCTCATTCAGTCACTCTCTTTTAACTATAAAAATCACACTTGCATTGCATCTGGTTTTCATTTGGATAATTAGCATAGAATTGTCTCTCATAGATGACTTCGTAATCATAAAAAAGTTGCACTTTCTCGGAAAGTTTGCATCATTAGTGTGCTTTCATTAGAATCACATTCACGTGCAGATTTGGGTTTGAGCTTAGAAAATGTGACCCTGGAGCACAGAACCAGTCATAAGCAGCACAGGTTTGTTTGTAGAAGCAGGCAATTGCATGGGTCAAAATAATCGATTTCTCTTTTATACCAAAAATCATTAGGATATTAAGTGAAGATTATGTTCCATGAAGTTATTTCATACATTTCCTACCACAGATATATCAAAACTTAATTTTTGATTAGTAATGTGCATTGCTAAGAACTTCATTAAGTCAACAATTAGTTTTTTTTCTTCCTCCTCTCAGATTCCAGATGTTCAAATAGTTGCATATCGGCCAAATATTGTCTAATTGTATTGCATATACATCAATTGCGTAAAACTGGCCATTATGAGTGGTTTTGTGGCCCAGGGTCACACATGATTCAAAAAATGATTTGCAATCAAAACAATTAAGTCTAATATTCCCCAAAACTAAACACAGCAGCGATATATTTACAATCTTTGAATATATATATCTGATCATTTCAGTGCAAAACGCAAAAGATTAGTTGAAGCAAACGGTGTGTTGTTGAATCATCTCACACATACTCGGTCCTCCGGCGTGGAGAGCGCACTGGACGCGTCGCCGGAGCTCTGTATAGCGCTATAGACCGGTGCAGCGAGCACGCTTCGTCTTGCGTAAACAGGCAAGAAGTGACCAGCAAGAAACCAGCCGCCAGATGCAAAAACCCCGCCGTCCAGCCGAGGAAAAGCGCATCTCCAAACTCCCACCGAGGAACCACGCTTGGCACGCTTTCGTCGAAGAACCGGAGAACCGTCAGATGCGCCACATACGAGACAGGCACGAGACCGAGGACGCCCGCGACGATGCTCAAGATCCCGCCGAGCATCTTCAGAGTCCGTTTGGCTGCGAAGCTCTCTGTGCGTCTGCAGCTGTTCACCAGGTTGATGCCCGGGATGGCGAATAACAGCCCGAGTAAACCCGTCGCCACGCTGGTGCACATCAGGATCCGGGCCAGTCGGATGTCCGACGGGAGACCCAGAAGAGTGCTGTACGGCACGCACTCGGTCGTCCCGAAATCCTGGACCACGCAGGTTTCCCACAATCCCAGCTGGAAGTTCTCGGTAGGCAGGAGCTCGGTGGAAAGCGTGAGCCATTGCGGCATCATGAGGGTGAGCAGCGAACACAAGCAGGCGCCCAGAGAGAAACACACACCCAGCAGCTCCAGAGTCCATAACCCAGGGTCCATGGCCACTGCTCTCCTCCTCCTCCCGGTCTAGTGCTGAGAGCGGACAGCAGTCTGCGGCGATATAGAGCCGCGCGTCATCTCGGGATGGGTGGGCAGGAGAGAGCAAACAGCAGCAGCATTCACTCAGTGTTGGGGAAAGTTACTTAAAAACACACAATATGGCATTGGGCAATGGAAGACATGGAGACCCGTTTCCACAATTGAATCTAAAAAAAGAAATGCTACCCTCGTGAATGTGCGTAATAAAAATGAAAACTCCTGGTATAGATACGAAAAAAACACAACTTTAGTTTTTATTTGGAGAATTTATACGAATTTAATGAGATAAATAAAGGTGACTTTTTTTAGCTCACAATTCTGATATTTTTATTTCATAACCTGACACAAACTAGTTATCACTTTAACTTAATATTTAGGGCTAAAATAGAGAAAATGTTTTTAAATTCCAGTTAAAAAGGCAAATTAGAGGCGTTTAATGGCCAGAAAAAATCATATTTTTATGTAATGCCATTGTTAACCATTAGGCTATAACCTACATTTAGCTCTACTCTAATTAACTCTGAATTTAACCAAATTAAAATTTAAACAACATTTAAAAAAAACACAAGGATACCAACTGCATTCAGGGAAACTCTTTGGAATGGAATCATTTTAGACTCAAAATAGATGCACACACAATTATCCATGCACTACATACATTTAATGCATGCTTCTTATTACAAACACACACATACCTTTCGAATTGGAGTGTGTATATTCAGGATTTAATGCTTGAACAGAGATTTGTACAAATAAAAACATGTTTGTGAATAAAACTGGTCTTTTCTACATTAATATATCATAAATTGCGCATGCAAAAAGGAATCTGTGCATTTGTGAATCTGGTGACACGTGTTCATTTATTTTTATAACTCACACACACAACTACCTACACACAAGAATCACTGCAATCCATTAACGTGCGGACGATTTGGAAAAATTTGCAAATGTGCGTTTCTACACTGAAACAAATTGTGTTTAACTGGTGTCTGTAGAATTGTGAATTACATTAATGTGCTGGGTTCAAAGTCATTTTGTCACATGACTCTCACCCCCGATCAAATATAATTTTGGTTTCTTAGCTATCACAGTTAGGAAATGCAGCCTAATTTACATTGATGAGGAATTTTATACAGCAAATTGTCTTCATGTTGAACATGAAGATACAAAACAAACGGAGACAGACTGAATTCAGAAGAACCTCTCCAAGACAATTCAAGAAAGCTCCCTGCAAAGCTACAGTACTGTTAAACGTTTTTGGCAGTCAAAAATAATGTAATAAAAGGATATTCTTTATCCATTAACTGTAATTAATTTAAATAAATCAATATTTGGTGTGAGCATTCTCTTCGTTTAAAGCAGCTTTTGCCCTCTGTGAACTTGGGAGAGTTTTTTGAGTTTTGCAAGTAGCTTTCATGAAGCGTCATGGAGACGTTGTTGACTGCCACCTAGTTTTATTCGCAAACATGTCTTTATTTGTACAAATCGCTGTACAAGCATTCAATCCTGAATGTACACACTCTAATCGAAAGGTATGTGTGTGTTTGTAATAAGAAGCATGCATTAAATGTATGGAGTGCATGGATAATTGTATGTGCATCTATTAATCATTTTGAGTCTAAAATCATTCCATAGATTAGAAACAGCTGCCCAATGGTTGAACTTTGAACCGTACCCGACGTAAATTCATAACCAGATAAACACGAGCATTTGATTTATAAGTTGAGAAACTTTCCAGGAAATTAGGAGTGTGTGTGTGCGCTTATTTCTTTTTGTAGCCACTATGCATGGTTTACAAACACTTTCTTATATGTATTATTTTTGTTGTGACGTTTGTAAAATGTCGTTATCACATGTCTATGCTTATCACGCATTTATGTATAGGAAATTAAGATAATCGTTACTCTTATGTATTAATTATAGACATGTTTCTGTCTCTGTTTTTAACAGACAGGTCTGAACATTGTGCTCAGTCTACAGGAGTCACTCTTTAAGGTAAGACAAA
>JAUMHI010000006.1:2834903-2856747 GCA_032359435.1 Enteromius unitaeniatus | reverse complement strand
TTAGAATGATTTCTGAGAGGATCATGTGACACTGAAGACTGGAGGAATGATGCTTTGTATCACAGGAATAAATTACAGTTTTAAATATATTCACACAGAAAACACTTATTTTAAATTGAAATAATATTTTGCAATATAACATTTTCTTCTGGATTTTTAATCGAATAAATGCAGTCTTGATGAGCAGAAGAACCATCTTTAAAAAACATTAAATATCTTACTGACCCCACATTTTTGAACGGTACTGTATATATGTAAACAAGCAATTTATATATAACATTTTAGAATTCTAACTATATAATAAAAAATGCATTTATTTATTATGTATACTTAATGAAGTTTACTGTCTTAATCTACATTCAGGAACTGAAGTGTATTTTAAAGATTTGTGAATGGCGCTCAGGTCAGAGAGAGAGAGAGAGAGAGAGACGGGTGAATGTCTCTCTTTACATGCTGTTTGTTTACTTAAGACCCTCCTGATAAACACGCTCTATTTAGAAACAAACACAGTCGCTGTTTCCGCTCTGTCTGCTCTTCTCTGATGTCTGTGTGTGAGTGTGTGCATGAATAAAACATGCCAAAAGAGTGTGTGTGTGTGTGTGTGTGTGTGTGCGTTTGGTGCCTAGAGACATCGTTCTCAGTTCCTCAGTTACTGTCGTCTGTAGAGTTTGTACAGCTGTGTTCAGCCATGTGAAAGGAGGTCAAACGCCTGGAATACACACACACACACACACACACACACCTTATAAGAACTCATCGGCCTTTAATGATCTGTGAAATAATGTTCCACACAAACCTCAGTGACCTAGGTGAATTTTCAGGGAAAAAGTGGTGTTTATTTGTGTATCTGTGTGTAATTGCATTAGTTTTAAAAAAAACATGAACACGAGCCATGCCCACTGCCAGTTCATATTAATAATTTGCCACTTTAATGGTGTTTGCCGAGTCAAGCGTTATTACTTCTGTTTTTTAAACTGTGATGCTTCTATCTATCTATCTGTCTATCTACCTACAGTATCTATTTGCCTGTCTGTCTGTCATTCAATTGTACACTGTGTGGTTGAATGTTGTTTGAACACTACTTCTAAATTGAATATGACTCTGTGGAGAAGGAGAGTAAGCACAAGTCTTTTTATAGCTGATGGAACATGGTTCTGCGGGTGTGATTTTATATATTCAGATGCATGATGTATATTTCATTATCACTATCTCTGCCTTTGTGGGTCAAGCAAACCTGAAAAGTTGATACCATTGCAACCCCAGCGGACGTCTTTGTGCACTTGTCCCATTTCTCATCTATACCATGAACAACAACAAGCTATAGAACATGCGGCTTATCCTCAATGATTCCCCAACGGCAGCATTAGTGTGTAATCCCTGTATGTGTGTGTGTGTGTGTGTGTGTTTGGTGACAGCACTGTGACATACATTAAGCCTAATTAGTCTAAACACTCTCCATCGCTGCAGCTGTAAGCGCTCAGTAATGGATATGCTAACATGTTGTCTAATACCTACTACGAGCTCAAAGCTTCATTCACCTCATCGCCTGCTCGTTTGCTATTGGTTAAAACATTGCACCGTACGCAGATTAAACTCAGTTCAGTAACAGCCTGCAGCGTTCGCTTGTGTTTTGATTACGTTGATCTTTCCGTCGAACCGTTGAACATATTGGGCCACTGCAAATGTGTGTGTGTGTTTGTCCTAAGCCCGGTGTGTTTAATATCGTAATGTTCATAAGTGTTTCCTAATCCAGATTGACTTCCTGCCCTTTATTCTCTAAATATAGAGCAACATTTCATACGAACCGTGAAAAATGGCCTTTGTAATATCTATATAATTGTCTACATTACTTTCTGAAGACCTTCTGACCAGCAAAGATCCAAGTGGACCATTTCAAAAATTGTCTTTTTGCAAGCAATCCATCATGCATGCATTAAAAAAAGCATGTATGTCATTGAATAATATTGAATCTACCTTTGTTTATGACATCACACATACCCTAAATCTGAAAATGCACTCAGTCGATGTATATAGTTTGTTTCTTAATCAGATTTGGAGAAATGTTCACCAATGGATTCTGTGTATTGAATGGGTGCCCTCAGCTTTATTATAGATTAAGGACTTGTATTTTAGCCAGAAGCAATTGTTTAAAGTTAAAAATGTCTTAATGATGACATGCAGCTTTTGGCTTCTTGAGATGTTAGCTGATGGACTGGAGTGCTGTGGATTATTGTGATGTTTTTATCAGCTCTTATTCTCATGGCACCCATTTAACTGCAGAGTATCCAATAGTGATAAAGTGATGCGATGCTACATTTCTTCAAACCTGATGTAGAAACAAACTCTTCTGCATCTTGAGTGGCTAGAACTGAATTCTCCTTTATTATATTTGAGCTGAACTATTCCTTTAATATGCATGCATTATCAGTAGTTTTAGATTTGACTCCATTCTGAAAAAAAAAAACCTTTTCACAGTGACTTTAAAAGCATTCGCGAATGTGTGGTTCATGAAATGCATTCTGCGGCTTTAATTTATTCTCAGTATGAGTAAGAACTCCCAGAATGCCACAGTAAATGTCTCATGGGCATCTGTACCAGAACATATAGAGTGTAAAGACAGTCACGTGCATCTTGCAGTATTCATGGGTCTATGCACAATTATTTGTTCTTGTATGTATGTGTGCATGTGATGTATGCATATAGTAGGAAATCGTCGTTCTGGAACGAGCATGTTTGAAACCTTCCTACAGCGTGTGTCCTTGTGAACTGTTGCACAAATGCATGTGTGTATTCAGGCTAGGCATGTCAAGCGCGTGTTAAGCCATCAATCTGATATCCAGAGGAGGCAGCACCTTTGTGTTTGTGAATATGGATTATGGCTGGAGTTGGTTAAACATGTCAGCGTCACGTTTGAAAACAGCGATGTCCTCTCGCCGTGCAAATCTAGGCTTATCGGCCCTGCAGCACAGACAGATTACTGAAAGCTGCCCTGCCAGGAACTGATCTCACCTCTGGGCCACTTTTATTAGGATCCAGTTTGCACAAGCAGCAGCAGGGGATCTGATCACACACAATTTGTGCACTAAATAGCTGAAAATAATCACTGAGGCTCTCTGTGCTTGAAGCATCTGGTGTGGCACATCTTCTATTTTTCACGCACCGCAAGGCTTGTCCAGCCACATCCCAGCTGAGATTTAAAAAGAAAGTATATATTTGTTATCAATTTTATATTTATATCACTTTTGAACATGGACATGTTTACAGAACGCTCCCGCTTGATGTCAGACTCAAGACAATGCAGCATGTTATTGATAATCTGATGAAACAGGCTTATGATTGACCTGTAATGCATGATGCATCATTTAATACATTTGCATGACTTATTTATTCATTAAGCAGGTTTTTAAAGTAACGATATGATTTATACGTTTATCATTTCATATTCAAAACAATATTCTTTCTTTATGTTTTAAGTAAGGTTTTGTTATTATTGTGGTTTTGCAGATAATGTCATTTAGTTTATTCAATTTGAAACCAGTATTTCTTTGTTTGTCTGTTTAATCATTATTTAATTATTTATGTATGTTTTCTAGTGTCTGATATTTATTTAATAAGTAATCAGTATTAGTATTTATATTATTGTTTATTCAGTTTGAAAAAGTATACTTTATGTATTTAATTATTTATTTATTATTTAGTTAGAGTTTCCCAGTATTGGTTTGACATTTATTTATTTATTAAGCATTTAATGTTTTAATTTGGGTAGTTGTTTTTTATTATTATTATTATTAGAATTTATCCATTTTAAAATGGTAAATGATTTATTTTTAAATATTCAATACTGGTCTGGTTGGTAGCAAATTATTAGTCAATTTAATGTGTCCATATTTATTTAGTCTTTTATTTTAAAGTATCCATGTATTCTCTGTGCTTCTTTGCATTTAAGTTTAAATGTAAAAGATAAAATATATAACGCAATTCCATTTTTTTTTTGTTGACTAAGTGTAAGTGGTGCTTTTCTGTACACAGTGTTTCCGGTCCATGGCTGTGTGGTCACTAAGGTGCTCTAGAAACTCAGACTTCATCTGCAGTGTGTGACGTTCTCACCTGCCCCCGCGTCTCTTCCTCTCTCTCTCTCTCTAAATGTCTCTCTCATGGTTGGATTAGGCCGTCAGAAGGGATTCTGGGATTCTCTGCTGATTGTGCCCTGACCGAAACAGATCAGTGGCTACTCACATTTAGCTGGAGCAGAACACAATGTTCTGAGCGCGCTCACCTCACTTTCCCTTTCGGTTCGACTGTGAGTGGATTTTTGACTTCAAGAAAGGTATATTTATCAACATCCTTTAACTCTATCCTCAGAGCAAGGTAACTGTCCATAAAGCACAGTTTACAGGGAGAAATGCCCTCGGGATTTACTGATGCATGAAGTTAATGAATGTTTCATGTCACGGATTCTATCCATAGATGTAAAATTGTGATTGCGGATAATCCAGAATCCTCCTATAGGATCAGAATTATCAGTGCGTTTGATGTTCATCCTAAATGTCATCCTGTATGACTTTCAGTTTTCCACAAAGGGAGATGTTTAGCAGCGTGTGCATGCTGCTTTTGTCCATACAGTGAAATAAAAGGCACAAAATAAATACAATTCCAGTAAATAATACACCTATGCATACATGTAACTGTTGTTTCCAGCTCAGATGAACATAAGAGGCAATCAAATACTAATAACGTTTATTCTTTTTCACGCAATTTTGAAAATAGGACATATTTAATGCAGCTTCTTGCACAATTATGAACACTTTTACCATAGTTTATGAACTTTACAGTTACAAAATACAAAAATACATTTACATATGCATCGTACAACTCCATATATATATGATTTTTTTATATAGTACTTGCTTAGTAGCACACCTGGTATTGCGCATTGAACCAACTAATAAAACAATTCATTCATCTATTTTATTTATTTCTTCTTCTTTTTTTTTTATCAAACTAAACAGTTTTAGCTTCACTCAATGGAAATTTTAATTAAGAAGCAGCCAAAAAAGTAATATTATTTTGCAGAAATGACCACGGACACATTTATTGGAATAATAGCTAATCCCATAAACTGTAACTCAGAATATTCCTTCACCTCAGTGGCGTCAAAATTGCATGACAACGCAAAATGTAGTGGATTTTAACAGTGTGAACTTCCGTTCTGAATATTCCATAATTTCTGCAATTTCTGCGATGATCCATCCCTGTAGATGCCTCGTGTCAAGAAGCGTGTAAACGCTTTTCTTCTTTCTCTCTCTCACGCTGTGAATGAAGGTGATGCAGAGTTTACGGTTGCATTTGCTGAACTTTCACTGAACTCTGTTTGACCCTGCTCAGACTGACCTGGATGTGTACGTGTGTGTGTGTGTGTGTGAAAGCACTCAAACGGTGGGTGGTTTAGGACAAACACACACACTTTGGTGTATGCCGATATTTGTCACTACCAAACATGCTCATGTGTTTGGTGCATTGGATTCAAATGGCAATATCTGATTTCACTGCTTATGTTTGTTCTGTACAGTAGTTAGATTTATATGGGTGGTGAAATTGGATCAATTGATTGTCCATGTCTCATTATTTGTCATGTGACCTTTGACCCCAAAGTGCTGAGGCACAATAGATGCTTCATATCTGCTTTATGTATGTGTGAATTCATCTATGAGGATCATGAGAATATATAGGACGTTTGTAACACGTATACACTACCACTCAAAAGATTGGGGTCAGTAGGATTTTTAAAGAAATTGACAGTTTTATTCAGCAAGGACACCTTAAATTGATCAAAAATGACAGTAAAAACACAATGTTACAAAAAAGTAACAATTTTACTGTATTTATGTTTTTTTACAGTGTCATGTAAATCGATTCTTTGAATAAAATGTTAAAAAACAGCATAGAAATCTTTTGTAATGCATTATAAATGTATATGCTTTCGCTTTTTAGCGGTTGAATGCATCCTTGCTGAAAAAGGTATATTTTATTGTATCATGAAGGCTAAGTCAACTCAGAAAGCAAATGTATAAGATCATTTTGGTAAAGAAGCGACACATTTGCTTTATTTTTATTAGTGAAGGTTTTGATATGCGTTTGACCATGTGTTGTCCTCTCAAGACATCTCGTGTAATATTAATGTGTTGTACTCCTAAAAACATAATTCCTCTCGGAGTCAAAGTGGTTTAATAAATGAATATTTGATCAAGAGAAGTATCCCGTCCTGTGTGAACGCTGGGTGAACTTGTGTAGGGTGGGAAGGGAGGGCGGTTGGACTCGAGACAGGTTGTCGAGTTTAAGCTCTTTCAAGATTTAGTTACTTGTTTGGGAACAAGTTGAGAGGTCTTTTGTGTGCATAGTAAACAATGTACGATCCTTCAACCTTTAGGTGTTGGGAACAACGAGCGAGTATCACCCGGGGGCTTCAGGGATTGACAGACTATTGTTCAGCGTTTTTTTTAGTTTCTTTTTGTGCAACACAATTTTTACCGTACAGTGCGTTTCATTGCAGTTTCAAAGAGAAATGCGCTAACACACAAGTTCAATACACAAGTTTGTGAACCCTGGTACATTTTATTATGTTCATAAAGACATGTATATAGGACTGTTCTTGCAGAGGTAGAATTGCCTCTCTTTCTAGTCTCTGTGCACTGCCAGCACAGACTGCTCTGTCAGGTTCAGGAATCCGTCCTCCGTAAATGTGCTGATATTTGTGTCCTCTTTTGGAA
Source organism: Enteromius unitaeniatus (assembly GCA_032359435.1). NCBI lineage: Eukaryota > Metazoa > Chordata > Actinopteri > Cypriniformes > Cyprinidae > Enteromius > Enteromius unitaeniatus. The sequence goes on along the minus strand of JAUMHI010000006.1, from coordinate 2,849,980 downwards.
GCACAAACAAAGTAGTTTGACTTTCACAACGACACACAGCGTCTCCAGAACATGGCGCCTGCAGCAACACTACAGACAAAATAATAGCTCCCACTCTGTGATGTAGAAAAGTGGGGGCATGTTTAAACGAAAAAAGGTGGTGTGTTTACAAACTGCTTACTAATGCATATTAATGTTGGAACAATGCTTTTATAATTGATGATTTGACTATTTACAAATGCTAAACTAATAATTCTTAGTGTGTAGTTATTATAAAGTGTTACTAAAAATGAATCTCTTGATGATATAGTGAGGTCTTATGAAGCAAAATGTTCAGGCTGTGCAAGAAACTATTCAAATTATTACCTCTAATCTAGAGCCTCCGGGAAACAGGGAAATTCAGTTTGTTTTAATGAACTGGTTCAGTTCACCTGCTCACCAACCAAACACAGCAAAAACCAAATTCACTTTTTTGAACATGAAAATTTGAATTAAAACTCTGTACGATCACAAACGCTGAGGGATGACACACACACTGCATTTCCATGCTTTTCTGGTCCCAGTTTGTTTCATTGAAGTAGCAGGAGGCAAAGACACACAAATGAATCTTGTCACAACATGATAGACATGAATAATGGCTGACAGGCCTTGTAGGGTGCTAATGGAGGCGTGTGTGAGTTATATCTGTGTTTACATGCCTGCAGAGGCTGATTTCTCTCACTCAGAGCTTATTAATAAAACAAGAGCTGCGAACATGTACTGTAGTGGGATTACATTCATAATTGATAATTAGTCATGCATCATTATTAACGTTTCAAAATGTAGAATATTAAATTGTCTTTTAAAAATACGTTGCTATGAAGATGCACAGCAACACTCTGGAAATCATCCAAACACCAACCACCCATAATGCCTGAAAAATATGCAAGATCATGGCAAGCAAATTAATTTAAGGAATGCTTTTTAAATTCCTTAATTTAAATTGAGGAAACAAATTGAAATATACATGTAGGAAGTAGAATTAAAATGAATTCAAAAGCTATAACTAGCTCAATCTGAGCCCTGGCTGGTGATTCTGTTTATAAATAAATAAATAAATAAATAAATAAAAATGTAGTTGCAGTGCAACTGGCGACCACTAGAGGTCCTGACAGCTACAGTCTATGCTTCATTAGAAGACTATTAGGCACTCATGTGTGATAAGGACATGCATTTTTAACAATCAGTCAGTTATTCAAGAATGTTTGGGGGATTTAATTGTTTGTTTTCACTGTGATGCAACTTTAAAAGACTTGTTTGTTTACACTTGTAATAAAAAGGGCAGCTTGGGTTAGCAACAACACACATATACACAGCAAAACGCGACAGTGACGCAAGGTCCTGGCAGACAGGATGTTGGTTATGTTCTAGATTAGCAGCTGCTGGCAGGAGTCTGTTTATACTCTCTCTCTCACACACACACACACACACTCACATACGCACAATTTGTATTGTCGCATTATTTCAGCTACTGTCACTAAATTAATTCCCCTTAATCTGAATTTATCTTTAATAAATAATTTCCGCTCTGTCCACTCCTCTGTGTGTGTGTGTGTGTGTGTGTTTAACCCCCAGTCTCTCGCTGTAGGGCTAAAGCTGTTGTTGCCACACATTGTGTTGTGTTGCTGATTAAATATTTGTCATCAGCTGTTCAGGTCAAGCGCACACAAACAGGGAATAACATGCTCAGATTAACACGTGCACTAATGCACCAACACACACACACACACTCTGACCTGAAACACTTAAAATATGCAATGTCCTTTCTCCTTTATTTTGCAATTGCTTTAAGTATGCATTATTGTACATACAACAACAGCGATTCTTTAACGAACTCTTCTTTAGCAACATAATTAACAAAGACAGCAACACCCTAGCATGGGCTAAAAGCAGTAAGACCATAACATGTTATAACACAAGAAATTTGCACACAAAAAAAGAATTGTGCAATGATGGCATTTTCATTAACCAACTTTATGCAATTAAAACATAACTTTTTGCATCTTGAGATAAGTCATAGCAACAAATTTTGGTGAGATTTGATGGATATATGTATACACAGGAGGCGTATGCATCTATCTTTACAAAAGCAGCACATAGAGATAGTTAAGAAACGTGTGCGGCGAGGAATAAACACAAGCATCAACCCAGTGGCTGCAAGCAGCTTCAGTGTCGTATCAGAGCTGAACGGCACCGCAGACAAATATCTAAGCATTAATCGGAGGAAAAAGCCCATATTAAGTGTTGAACGATCACATGACTTTTTACACATGCCATGTGACCTTTAAATGCAAAAAAACATTTTCATTGCAGTTTTGCAAAATACTCTGACGCGTTTCCATAAGGTGTATTTTTAATCAACTGGAATTTGATGGGTAATAGAAACATGGCTACTGTGTTTTAAACACGCTTTTAACATGTTGCTATGCAGCTGCACAATGACACTCAAACAACCACACATCACCATAGCAACACAATCAAAAGGTGTTTAAAATGTTTGTTTTTAAACATGTTGCTTCACAGCTACATGGCAACACCCTAGCGACCACCGACAGCACACTCAAAACCTAAAGTATATGGGTTTTTTTTTACATTTTGTTATGCAAATGCAGAGTATCACCATAGTAACAAACTTTCTGTTATGAAAAACTAAAAATATTCGCTATTCCTCTTTAATATTGAATTTCTTAAACATGCATCTTTATGCATGCAAACAAAATGCTTCATTAGCATGCACTGTGATTAATGTTAAAGAGATTAGAAATAACCTAAGAAGACAGGACCTTTATCTGATTGGTGTTTAATCCCGTTTGTGTTCCCGTTAGTGGCATGCTTTCCTGCCCTGTGAGCGTGTGCATTAACCTACAGACAAGCATACAGCGAGTGCCGCCGGTAGGATGTTGGCACATTGCTTAATTAGCTTTTAGACCTATAGTCAGTTTAGCACTCTGGAATAGCGGGATTATCAGAGGAACGATTGTCATATGTCGGCAGGGCTAAAATACATCTTCTCTAAGTGAACAATGAATGGAACTGCAGTCACACAGCTACTGCATTATTACCTTTATACCTACATCGCAGCAATGACCTGAAACAACAGACACCATAGAGCAACCTGAATTCCGTGTAATAACCACAGACTCTTTAAAGCATAATTTCATGTTAGTGTCACGGAGTCGTCAAAAATTGGCTCACAGAAAAGATTACAATGTAATTCAGTGACAGGCATCAGCCGTGATCCACACACAGATAACTGGTTTCAAATATTGGGTAATGATATTGGCATTATTGCATATGTATTGGGCTGTGAATTTTCACTGTAAATAGTCACAGCAGTTTTATTTATATTACTTTATTTATACATGTATGAGCACGTAACCCAACACCTGCCCTTAAACCTACCATACGTTAATAAAACACAAGATAAACCGGCAGATACAACTACCAATATTTATTAAACAGGATTAATATTACAATTCTTCAGAGCCAAAAGGATTGATTTGTAAAAGAACGCAATCATCTCTCTGTCCGTCGAGACTCATCTGTGCTGCAGCTGCTGCTTTGCACAAATTCAAAAAATGTCACCAGGAGAATCCTAGCAACATATCGATAGTTTCAGCTGTACGTGTGTTTTGAGCTCAGAATGCGATGTTTTGGTTGAAAGCTGTTGCAGGTTTAGAGCTGTTCCTGTTTTTGTTCTGGTGGAATCTAATGTGCCCTTCCCTCCAGCTGTAGGTCACTCTATGTGTGAGTGTGTTAATCTACTCTACTTAGTTGCTATTTCATCAAGGTTTGATACTGATTAAAAACTTTATATAAAAACTCAAGATCAACTGTTAATCAGGACCAGTCCATGTCCTAGCGACCACCTGAAACACTGTTACAACTGCTTAGCAACATTAGAACACGTTTTAAAATACTTGGAATGTTGATGTACAGCTCAGTAACACCCTAGAAACCACAAAAGCAAGACAGCAACATTTTCAAAACATTCAAAAGTGTTTTAAATGTGCATAGCAACGCCCTAGCAACCACCCAAACCACCATAACAACCACACAGCAACACCCAAAACCTTTTTTTTTCACCCTAGAAACTGCATACCACTTTACAACACAATCGAAAACTGATGTTTTTTTAACAAATTGCACAGCAACACCCTAGCAACCACCCAAACGCCATAGAAACCACATACCAAAATTTCAGTATTCGGTACCAATTTCAGTACCAAAGCAAAACACAAAAAACACTTTTATATAAGAGGACTTTTATTTAATCAAACAGCGCAAACTATATTTCCTATAGCCTAGAACTGCTTTTCTGATCGACTGATTTTAAAGATACAACATTAACATTAACCATACATTTGTTCTCTAACACACATATTTTGGCTACACAGCTCATTTAAAAAGCCTTTAGTGTGTAAAAATAGTACACTATTATGTCCTGTTTTAAACGCTATAGGAGCATTAAATGGTTCATAAAGAAACTTTATTCTTATAATGTGCATTAACTTTATGTATTTTCTAAAAATAAGCGGGAATTTTAAGATGAATTTAGCTCCAGAGCATGCAAAGCTGTTACTGCTGCAGAATATTCTGACATATCAAAACATATTGGATTAAATGGAAAATATGTGTTGTAGAGAGTTGCAGAAAATGGCTTTTAATTGAAAGAAAACATACTACAAAAAATTTTTAATTTAAATTTTCCTGCAGCTCCAGAGTGAATATTCCCTTTACATTTGGGTACAACATAGACATTCATATTGATAAGCAACGCCGTAAACGATGGGACTCAGGTGCTTCCAGGTTTTGAGCCGGCCTTTGTTTCTCCAACAGGGTTTTGCGACATGCCAGCTTCATCATCCCTCCCTCCGTACACAGACTCCCTTGTGTTGGCATTGTATTGCCAACAAAGCTCAGGCATGATAAATTGTTAAAGCTCGAGATTCCCTCTTGCCACGGGCGGCTCTGTCAGAGGACGAGCTGTCAAACATGGTTGTGGGAAGGCGGCCGTGAGAAGCGAAGGCTGTCTGGTGCTGCTACTGTCTGAAGGGTATCACACATGCTGGTCAAACGAGGGCACATAAACACACACAGAGCAGCATTAAGTGGATGGTGAGCCTTCGTCCTTTGCTAAAATGTCATAGTATGCATGCATTTTATTTTGCTGAGCAGATGTGCATTAATGTGTTGACTAGAACAGATGCCGTATCTCTGGTCATCTGTCCGTGTAACCTACACCCAGTCAACTGTGAATACACATGAGATCTGTTCAACACGACTAAAACAGAGCTTATAGCACGACATAAACACTGAATCCACTTACAGTGAGTTCAGAAGGTGAATTAATCAAATAGAGATGTATTCCAGAATGGAATAGAATTGTAATATTATTTTAAGCCATTTATAATATTACAAAAGTGTTACAAATAAATTCTGTTCTTTTGAACTTTTTGTGCATCTGTGAATCTTGGGAAATAATACAATGTATTGCGGTTTCCACAAAAATATTGCCAAAGAAAGCGTAAACATTAATTAACCATGTATTTAGACGTATAAAAGCAAGAGAAAGGAGTCACCCATTGCAATCCAAAATAAAATGTAATTTTTATCATATAATGCTTTGAAACATCATTTGGTTCAGAAAAAAATACATAAATGACAAAGTCCTCCTGTAATAACTATAAATGAAACTGTGAAAATGAACTATTGGGAATGTAAAAAGAGTTTATTCTCTTGATTGTCAGTGGATGAGATGTGGATCAGCCTGTAATATTATTGTTTATGATCATCCATCAGCAATATTGCGGAAAGATTCATATGCTTCCCTGCTGTGATAATCTGCTGTGTGGTAATGCACAGAACGGTTTAATATAAATCAACCGAGTGATCCATCCAAATATCTATTTTACCAAAGATTTAATCTGATTTATTGGTGCAGCTAAATATGATATGAGGAGCATTAACCTTTCAGACAAAGTAATATGTGTTCCTGCCTCACCTTTCCTCTGCGATCAGACTCAGGAGTAAATCCGTGTTTATGCTGTTTGGTTTCAAACTCAAGGATTAAAACACATTTGGCATCATCCAGAGAGGAAAAACAAGGCCATTGTGTGTGGACACATTTATCTGCGATTGAAATACCAGCTTGAGAGCAGTATCTAGATGAAAGTTTTCCTTTACAGGTTTAACCTTATAAAGCCTGCTGTGTCAATTTGATACACAAATTCTCTAAATGATCAAACTGCTGAAAAAACTTGTCACACACAATCCACTCCATTCCTTTTGTCATTTTATTGACTTTTTTTATTAGGTAAAAGGTCTTTTAGTCTAATTGTCTAAACGTCCTCCGTCAGATGTGGACATCTTTACTAAACAATCTTTACTGGTTTTTTAAATAAAGTATAACATCAGAATAACTGTGAAGAAAAGTCAGTGCGTCTCAACTGATCATCAGAATCCTTTGCAGAGCAATGATTTTCACAAGCCTCCAAAATATCTCACATCTTCTGAGGATCTCTCAATCAGCATAATTTCGATCTCATCTTACTAAGACTAATTTTCTTGGGGATATTGAGTGACCACTGATATTTAGATCAATTAAGTACACTGTAAAAAATAAAAATAAAAAATCAGTAAAAAAAATATACAGAATTCGACCATAAAAAATACAGTAAAAACATTTTAGGCTTTACAATTTAAGTTATTATTTACAGTTAAATATTGTAATTTCATTATCTTATATAATGTTAATATACCAACCTATTAAAGTACTGAAATCTGTTTTTGTACAACAGTGCAAGTCAGTGACAGGCAAATTCAAAAAATGTCACCAGAAGAATCCTTACGTCAGCCTTAGTTGTAAGTTTCTCATGATCAGCTGCGTCATTCTACAGGACGAGAGTGTCTTTTTGAATGAAATGTGAGCGTGTTAACAGAGCAGGATATTTTCAGCAATTAAAATCTTGTATTTTACTCTCTTCTTGCATAAAGACATCTTATGGCTTCAAAAAGACTTGGTTTGTAATGCTTTTCTTTACTGCTCATGGTCAGTTTTTGCAATAAATACCTGTGACTGTGCTTATGTTGTCTGTGTGTGTTTTATATTGTTCAGAAGTGGGTAGGTTTAGGGTTGGTGCTACAATAAAAGTATAAATTTATATAAAATCCGGTTATCTGTGCGTGGATTACAGCTGATGCCTGTCACTGACTTACATTAGTATCTCTTCTGTGAGCCCATCACACAATTTTTGACGATTCCGTGATACTAACAAAGAATTTTGCGTTAAGAGTCTGTGGTCATTACACAGAATTTTGTGAGATCAGGTTGCTTTTATAGCTTTGAAATGAACTGATAAGCACCAAATGAGCCACAGCCTGTCACTAGCAGCTTGTAAATATGAACATATATAGAAGGAGCTCAGTGTCATGCACACAAACACTAAACACCATCATGGTGACGCATTAAACTGAAATATACAATAAACATTAATTTAACAACATTATACGTAACGCACAACCCTAATAAACATAACTGAAAAGAACAAACATAGTTATTTCAAAGAAAAAGCAAAAGTTCAAACAATTTGAAATGCAATGCAGGGAATTTTAGTATCAGTTACGTTTAATATCAGTTTACATTTTTTCCTGTAAATTTTACAGGAATTTACCATTTAACAGTAACTGTTTAACAGGTTTTTACCATAGCATTTTCAGTTTTTTACAGTTAAAATCACAGTAATTTTTTTTACAGTGTATAGTTTTTATAATGTTATAAAGATCTAATTTATTTACATTATAGTGACCCGAATTTCATTACTTGTTTTCATGTAAATATCAGTATCTACATCAAATTGCATAATTGTGCTTAATTAGAACCTCTGAATTAAAAAAAAAAAAAATTCTGTATAATATCATAAAAGCCTGACATGTGAAAATAAACACTTGCAACTTATATATATTGTATAAATGTTTGAAAACTGGAGAAAAAAAGAAAAGAAAATCAGACTGTTATTTAATTTGTTCAGCTTTACAGGATTAAGCTGTTGTGTTTGACCTTAAACCCACAAAGAACAAGTTTGCAATGTTCTGCATCCCATGAAGACTTGTTTTGTTTTCAAAATAAAGCATAAATTCTGTTATATAATCAAAATAGAAGCATTTGGATGAATGTTTTATAATAGAGTTGTGTTGCTGTGAAAATCTTCTTCCATCAAGTCAGATCCAGGTAGATGTATAATTCATCATCCATTATTTGGTTTGTGGGATGTTATTTAGCCTTTGTCATGATCACCACTTGACCTGCTATTCAGTGGATTTTTGCCAGTGTTATTTTACTGTTATGCATAGTATTTATCCTTTTTTAAGCTTTAATTTATTGTATTTTTAGCTTAATTTTAATTTAATATATTTTTTAGTAAATCTGTATTTATTTTTCAATTTCTTTATATGCATGCCTATGATGTTCTTGTTTTTTAATTTAATTTACTGTAAATTGTAATGTTGTCGCTTTTATTTTGCATTAGTTACTGCCTATAAATGAGTTTAATTTTCTTAAAATAAAAATTAATTTCTGTCGATGATTTTTAATTTTTAATAAAATTAATTACAAAGTCGATGGGATATATTTCGATATATTTGCATATAATAGCCAAAAATGCATTGTATGGGTCAAAAGGACAGATTTTTCTTTTATGTCAAAATTCTTTAGGAAATTAAGAGCATGTTTCATGGAGATATTTTGTAAAATTGACACTTATGACTGGTTTTATGGACCAGTGTCACACTTATTAATGTAACTAATGGACAAAAAAAATCTGTAATCAGTGTTATTTTATTAGTATTTATGAAAGTTCAAATCCTTTATTAATAGTATTTTTTTTATATTTAGTAATTGTAATCTTTGCATATGAGTTTTGTTTTGGGTTTTTTTGTAGCTTTGCGTCATGTTGACATCTGCTTGATTAATCACACTGGATTAATCACATTTACAGATGCACAATTACAGAGTTTAATTGGACAGATTTTGATGTCAGCAAAAGACGCGAGAAGCCTTTTCTCTTCTCTTCGGAAAGTTGATAAGCCGTATCCTAACCGTTCCCCATTAAATGATCAGTTGTGACCCATTTTTAAGGAAGCTAGCTGCCTGCTGGGAAACCTTGGTTCACTAGAGTTCCTCTGAACTCATCGACCTGCAGGATGGACACTTTCCTTGGAGTTTTGTAAGTTGTTCATTAAAAAAAAGGGAGGCCAAAGAAGATTTGTTTCATTGGTTGAAATAGTTCTGCAGTCAGAATCAGTGAGTTTGTTTGTTTGCATATTTTAATTGGCTTCACTGTGTAATTGTCACAGAAATCGCAGGACTCATTATGTAAACTAGTCGGTCGTTGTCTGCTCCGGGGCAGCGGTGCTGTCTTGTCCCGCGTCCGTTCGGAGGGAATGCCGGTGAGGCAGATGGTGCGAGCCCATGTGACTGCCCCTCATCCGTGCTGCGCCGAAGGCTGGGCTTTTTTAAGGGTGACTGGCTTTGCTCCTGTGTCCTCTTCCAGTGAGCCTGCTGGGTTTGTTGAGTCTGAATGCTGTCTGAAACGGCGCTCAGCCGGACCACCTTTTGAGCCCAGCTGGTTGCGAGCGCTAATGATGTCTTTATCTAGGTTAGTGATTATTAAGGCGTAGTGAGAGTTTAGTATGTCCTCTTTGTTAGGACATGCACTGGCGTGATACCAAATAAACTCAGTAATCTGTGTGGCGTGTTTGGAGATTGTCGTGGATTGTTGAGCAACAAAAACCGGCCCTGATTATCAGCCACACAATCACTTTTGACTTTTCCCCAGCCTCTGTGTTGTGTTCGTTTGCACACATAAGCACTGAATGGACGTGCCATTAGTGGAAATAATCTGTCTTTGAGGTTGTTACACCACACTGCACAGTCAGAACATTTAGTACAGAGTGGCATACTGACACGCACGCACACACACACACACACACACACAGTGATGCTCTGAATATATCTGAAGTTAAGCTCCTCCTCACACCAGTCCCTCACCGTGGCACTTATAATGCATTATAAACAGCCAATGATTTTTCTGATGCTGTTATATAGGGAAAGAGGAAACCAAAAAACAATATTATTATGAAATGCCTTAAACAGAATGTCAAATAATTAGAATTAAATAAGTGTTTTGTTTCTTTTAGTACATATTTGTACTAGTGAAACAGCATTTTCTAATTTTATACAAAATCACAGTTAAGTGTTGGAAAAAGTAAGAATAAAAAAGTTTTAAAGACTAATGTTTAAAAATGCTTTGATTATTAGTGAGTTTTTTTTAACATTATTAATTTTAATAATGTAATCATTAATATTTATTTATTTAGGTTTTGTTTTTTTCTCATTAATAGTAATGGTATAAGACTACTGGACAAAACAGCCCTGTAAGGTTATTTTGGATGTAGTGGATTTGTGAGTCCACAAATAGCTGTTTTATTCAGCTAATTTTAAACTTTAGTTATTTTAAATTTAATTTGTAGTGATTTTAGTAGTTCTAAGTTATATTACTTAAACTATTATTTACTATTACTTAAACATTTGTTGTTTAAAACAATTTTATTTAACGTCTAAAGACATTTTAATAGTTTTAGTCAACAATAACAATGCTGATTTGTATTGCACGTGTTTAATGTCCTGAGAGACTTTCCTTAGGCTTTCCTTAATTAGTTGCTCGTTTGCTGTTCAAACATGACATGGGGGCTAAAGAGATTTATGCATGTTACAAAACGAAGTTCAGCAAAAGCATACTTACTGTATCTGTATATACATACAGAAACTCTTGTACACCACATATTTGCTTAATTATCCCGCCTGTTATATTTAGTGTAAGCTCAGCTCTATTTAGGGGCTTTATTGTGGTGAAATGTTTTGCTAAGACCAATGAGGCGATCGTTACTCTCAAATCCTTTGAGAAAGACAATATTTCATTCAGAAGGGAAAAAGCTTTTTGAACTAAAACATGTAGTTCTAGCATCTACCAGCAGGGGCTAACCAGTCAAAGCATGACTCCTTGGTCAGTAAAGTCATGTGATCTGCAATGATATTGAAAGTGGCAAGCTTCAAAACATGTTACACAAGTGAGATTCTGGAACGCTGAAGAGTTGCAGGTCAAGTGCAGCTGATGTAAACACTCACACTGACCTACTGATACCATAATTGCTTTTATGTCTATATATTTCTATTTGCATGTTAAACATAAGCTGTTCATCTTTCATCTGAATCCTATTAGGTTTGTCTCCATGCTCCTAAACACAGAATGCTTTGTGTACTTTATTATTATAAAATAATAAAATATTACATTTAAAATATTATATTATTTAAACATTATGACCTGTGTGCTTTTCTTCAGATATCTGTATACTGTATATCCACAGGCAGATGTTGCTGCAGACAGTAGCTCCGTATTTAATCCTGACTCTGAAGTTATGTCACTCCATCATTTTGGGAATGTGGAGTATCTTTGTGAGAGGAATTAGGCAGCTTAGCATGACAGCTGTAGGCCAAAACACAAATCTGAAACACTCCACTGTTCAAACTATAAAGGATTATAGTACAAAGATAAAAATTTAAATGATGTATCCCTATACTTTCCCAGTTGTTTGAATATGTGAACAATTGCAAACAAAGTTTTGTATTGCAATTTTTTAAATGTTATGTCTAATTGTGCAAATGATGATGATGAAAAAATTAAATATTGCATCAATTTCCGGAAAAATAATTTGATCAAGCAGTAGAATTTTGTTGACATAGTTAAATGTTTTAACAGAAGGGATTTTGGATTTCTTTGAATCACTTAATAAAACAAAAAATACTGTTAACAGCCAAAAATAATAATAATAATAATAATTTTCGCCATTTTTGTGGAAATGGAAAATGTTGTTAAAAATTTATGCACAAGATATATGAGGAAATTAACCCCTTGTAACGAAAGGGACTGACAAGATTGGATCCATATGCAAGCTTTTTAATAGAAGTCGTAGTCAAACAGTACAGTAGGGAGGAGCAGAATCAAAGTCGAGATGAACTGGCAGAAATCGGGGCAGTCAGCAAACAATCAAGGTAAAATTAACAGTCCAAGATCAACACAGGAAAAAACAAACACAGGAAAGAATGCTTGGGATGTTACACAGGGAAAACAAGGCCTCGCGGTGAGTGAGTGTTTGATTCTGTCTTTTATGCAGGGTGTAATGAGGGACTGGGTGTGGTAATGAGCTGCAGGTGTGTGTGTGAATGAGTTTCAGATGTGAGTGTAATCAGTGCAGGGATGCATCATGGGAAATGGAGTTCATGTGTTGGAGATGGAGTACTAGATGAAGTGCCCCCTGACATCATCACGCAGCGTGAGGGGATGTGTGGTGTGCAGTTCGGCCCGGCTACTCAACCAGTCACCGAACGACAGCTAGGGGAGCTGTCTGCCACTCCGGCGGTTCCCGAGTCGCCCACAGAGGGCGCCGTTCCCATCACTCAGCGCGAGGGGCTGAGTGATGCTCAGTCAGGTACCAAAGGACAGTTAGGGAAGCTGTCCACCACACAAGTGGTTCCCGAAACGCCTGCACAGGACACTGGCACCATCATTCAGCGAAAGGGGCTGAGTGATGTTCAGCATCCCAGCAGTTCCTGATCCTCTCGCAGAGGGCGTCAATTCTGCACCACAGCTTGAGGAGTCGTGCATAGCCCAGTGTGTTCAACCCAGTCGGTTCCAGTCACACAGCCTGACGAGCTGTCGAAGACCCTCACGATTAATGTAGCACGGTACGAGGGATCGTGTTCAACCCAGTCCGTCTCTACCATGCAGCCTGATGAGCTGCAGAAGGCCCTCACATTGTCTAGCCCGTTGTTAACAGGTCTCGCCCACGTCAGAAATCCTTGTGGTTCCCTGTCCGCATCTGTCAGGTCCTAGCCCTGAATCATGGTCCGAGGAACCGTGTTATGTCCTGTCGGTCCCGGTTCCACAGCCAGGAGAGCTGTCAGAGATTCTCGCGGTACCCATTCCGCATCTGTCGGGTCATAGCCCCGAATCACGGTCTGAGGAACCGTGTTATGTCCGGTTGGTCCCAATCACAGAGAATCTATCAGTGGCTGCATGACCCCTGGGAATGTTGACCACGGTCATGGATTTCCCAGGGGTTCCGCTGATGGCTGCACGGACTCCGTGTCAGGCCGGTCAGACCACTAACCTGTCTGTGCTCCGCTCTGGTGGACGTCTCCGCCGCCTGCGCCACTCTGGTGGGCACTCCCACCGCCTGCGCCGCCCTGGTGGGCAACTCCACCGCCTGCTCCTCCCAGAGAGACGTCTCAACTGCCTGCTCCTCTGTCTCCGCTAATGTTGTCTGCCGGCACTTGATCTGTTCTGCCCTGACCCTGAGTATTGTTTATTAAACCGTAAATCATCTGTTATCATCTGTAACAGATACAGTACTGTAATTATATTGAAATTATAGATGTATATAAAAAAAAAAAATAAGTCTGAATGATATATAAACAAACCCATCAGTAAAAACCTTCTGAATGTAGCCAGAAATAAAACTGTAAAATTTGGTTTAAGACATGCTGAAGTGGAGAAAAAAATAACACAAATTTTAGCAAAAGATCCAGATGTAAATGAAATGCAATAAAAATATAAAGCCAAAAACTCACAATTGACCAGTGCATGAAAAACAAGGTTTTTAATTTTGCCTTGTATTTCCATATATCTTACTTGGCTACAGGAATATTTTGCCTGATAATCCTGCTTGTGTTGTTCCAAACATGCAACCTGTCATTTCAGCAAAAAAGTCTGTTTCTCACACAAAGCTCACATGACTTCAGAAGACAGTGTGCAGTTAAGCGTGTTATATGGACACACTGTGTGCCTCAGAAACTCCACATACAGTGAAGCGCCCTGTCAAGACTAATTGCAGGATTTTATTCATCCTCAATTTTGGGGAGCGTGACCCTTGAAGGCCAGGGTCAGCTCACATTGTTGGGTCTGTCCCACGGCGGTAAAGTGTGTGTCAGGGGTCCGTGTCCCATGGCTCCTTCATATGTGGCCCCTGTGTGTTCTGTGATTGACAGCTTGTTAATGACAAACGACAAGCCACACATGAGTGCCACAGCATGGTCTTTACATTTCACAGGACAAATCATTAAGTCTTAAAATGACTTCATAAATTGTTTCTTGTGGCATAGATGTTCTATAGTGACTGAAATCATTGATTTTTGCTCTATGTTTTAAGTATTTTTATTGTTTTATGTGTGTGTATACAGTACAGGCACATCAGATGTTTGTGGCAGCATTAAGCAAACACGCTGGTAACCATATTAAGAAGAAGCATCATTCCATAGTAAGAGAAACTCATACACAAGTCATTCTCTGTCTGTGAAGAAAATAGTATAATTTATTTTTAAAACAAGGATATATATAGAGAGAGAGCTATCATTTGAGATATTTATACTAAATGAGTCATCAGAATTTATTTGTTAGTATTATTAGTAATATTATTGTAGTACTGTTATTAATTTGTGTAAATATAGAACATGTTAAATTTACAATATGCACCATAAATATAAAAAAAAATAAGTATTTTGCACAAAACTTGTTTTATTTATTTTTTTAGTGATGGTGATGACAATGATTACTATATATCTACTAGCTAGCTATATATAGAGTAATCAACATTTGAAGTGGATCATTAAAGTTAATCAAAGTTGTCCTAAGACAAGAATTGTTTTTGATTTTAGGACAACTTTGATGAAAGGTTTGATCCACTTTGAATGTTGACTACTATATATATATATATATATTATGGCAATTATTACTATAATTAGAGAGAGAGATTTATGCTTTCAAGCAATTAATCACATCCAAAAAAAAGTTTTTGTTTACATATATATGTGTCACAAGCCACGCCTCTGTGGCGCTCTCCGAGAGACTGCAGCGGGAACCGTCACCTGAATTCTAGTTCCTACCCGGACCCTTTTGCCGCACGTACCTTGGGCTCTTCCGCTCGCTACTCCCGCCATTTTGTAG
>JAUMHI010000006.1:2802550-2834803 GCA_032359435.1 Enteromius unitaeniatus | reverse complement strand
AATGGCTGTCCACCAACGTTTACCATCCAACCTGACAGAACTGGAGAGGATCTGCAAGCAGGAATGGCAGAGGATCCCAAATCCAGGTGTGAAAAACTTTTATGTATAAATACTTCTATGAAGAAACTTCATAGAACATCTTTCTGTTTCACAAAAAGTGAAGGAAAGTTCTTCAGATTGTTCTTTAGAAAGAGATGGTACTTCTACTGTGTCGCTGTGAAGAACCTTTTAAGCATCTTTATTAAGAGTGTATGGATTCTCTGCAAAGATAAACCCACTCTTGATCCTTCATTTTCTAGATGAATAAGCCAGAAATCTCACTAAAGTCTCATACAGTGGTCATATTTGCCAAGAATGTTCAGATTCAGAAAGGTTCAAGATCTCATTATGAACAGAAATTTTTAGATAAGCTTTTAATAAATACAAAAACGTCAAAACCTCTTTTATCTGTTGTTCTCTTAGAACAGTGATGAAATTGAGGCTCATCCATGGATAGAACCTTTCAAATAAAGTTCTTTAGATTATTAAAAAAATAAATAAATACTAATAAAAAAAATATTCTTTTAAGAATTGTTCACTGGAAGCTTCTTCAGAGGAACCAGAAATGGTTCTGCTATTGCACTTGATATCCCATGTTGAACCTTTATTTTGATGAGGTGTTTTTTTAATCTCCATTCTCTCACAGATGGGGTTTTGGTTCCTTGCCGTTGTCTCCTCTGGCTTGCTTAGTTAGGGACACCTGATTTCTAGTGATTATCGTCGTTTTGACTACAGTCTCTGCATTTAATAAATAAATAGTTTAATCTGGCCATTATACATTACCATCACTCTGTTCTCCTATTTGATAGTGTTCAGTGCTTTGCTACAATTTGTATTGTTAAAAGCGCTATAGAAATAAAAGTGATTGATAAGTGTAAAGAAAAATAACCCATGAAATCTCACTAAAATCTGTATGTGGCAGGAACTGATCAGCGTCGCCCTAAATAGTGACTAAAAAGGGGTACCTTTAGCTTCAGAAAGTGACTCAAAAGGGTCTTGACCAAGCGTTAAAATGCGACGAGTTGGATGGAATGAGACTGTGTTTGGGCCATTGCTATTGCTTATTGTTAATTGCATTGTTCTTATTTGTTTCAATTCATATTTCTCTTAATTATAAGAGAAGCATCTGAAGCAAAGTTGATACCAGAATGAAACATATCTGATAAAAGAACAACCACTGATCAAAAATGTTACAGAACATTATTGTTTGTAATTGAGTTTTATCTGATGATGTTGTTTACCCAAAAATGCAGAAGAAAACTACCAGAGCTGGATCTTTCCCTTGCTTTGAGACCTCAGTCATTGGCATTCAGGAATGCAGCAATAATCCACAGGTGTTTGGGTAAATTCCTTCAGTCTGGCAGCATGACAAGCTCACAGGCCAGTAACACCATAATGGGGCTCTTTAGATGCCAGACGCTGCCTAAAACTGAGGTTCAGTCTTTCCAATTTATTTTTTCTTCATATGTTAAGATTGCATTAATATTTAACTGCTTCTTTTGGAATACAGCTTGCTCAGAAACAAATGGGTGCTGTCAGAATGAGTCCAAAAAGCTTATCAAAACATCACAATAATCCAAAAGTAACCCACATGACTTCAGTCCATCAGTTAACATCTTGAGAAGACAAAAACTATGTCTTTGTAAGACACAAAAACATCAAGACAAAGTTTTTCATCAGATTTGCAGAAACGTAGCATTGCATCACTTGTTCACCAATGGATGCTCTGAAGTGAATGGGTCCCATAAGAATGAGAGGCTGTAATTCATAATAGCGTTTCCTCAAGGAAAAAATTAAATCAAAAATCTTTCTCTTCTGATTCAGACCAGACCACTTTATCACTGGAAGAAGCATTATTATGGATTATTGACTCCCTAAATTCTGTACAATGATTTATATCAGCTGTTTGGACTCTCATTCTGACGGCACCCATTCACATCCACTGCTGAGGTACAGATGAAATGCTACATTTCTCCAAATCTGATGAAAAAACATCAAACTCATCTACATCTACAGACTGACGATGAGTACATTTGAACTCAATTTTAGCTCATTTTAAATTTCGGATTAAAATTTTTTTTTAAATGCACACTAAATCACTTTCGATTAAAGTGTCCGCCATAGGATATGATGCAGACAGAAATCTTTAATACTTCATGCCTGTAGTTTTCCCATCCTGCTCTATTCAGAATATCCCAGGTTCCAAGCAATATTCTGTAATATTTTTTAGTCACTCAAAGTCTGTTTGATATTATGGTTTGTTTCAGGGTTTCCTTGCATCCAAACTTGGATTTGTAACGTAAGCCAAATATGATAATTTGGGCGTGCACGGGTTGTGCTTATGGCGAGATCAGAGGCATACCACAAATGCTGCAGGGGATGAATAATTTTGGAGTAATCCTTTGTTTTTTTGACCCAATTTTTAGGCCCTAATTTTCACCAGCGCTCTCGTCTGACATTTCATCTAGGATTTACGGCTCTTACCAGCAAGAGCTGAATTCTGCTGCCCTATCGATCTGTATCAGCACTAAAACAACGTGACAAATGAATGCAATATTATTCAACAAAGCAACAACCCCTTCGAAAGAAGAAGGGCGTCTCTTTATCGGTGTTTAATTGGCAGTGAAATAACGGGTCGCAAGCGTTTTCCTGCTCTTCAACTTTGAATAGCATTACGCCATGCTTGATTTGAAACTTCTCAGATTGCTGTTGTTGTATAAATCCCCAATAAGTGTTTTATTATGACTGGTCATAATCCTCTCTCTCGACTCCACAATAGAGTGGCATCTGCCGCCGAACGAGCTGCGAATCTCCCTGAATCCTCCTCATTATCTGTGCTGGAGGAGGAGTGTCCTTTGCAGATGTAGCGTGAAATTTGTTTGCACAAAACTCTGAGTCCTAAACCTTTGGGCAGTTTCCTATGAATATTCATGAGGTGCACAGACGTCACCCTTTTCCCGAGCCGGGCTTGTTATGAATATTCAAATGATGGGAGGTGGTTGTGGCTCCAAACAAGCGGGCTGTCCTCATGAATATGCATGAAGGGAAGGGGCCGCTTTGTAGTGCAACGGAAACCCGGCGTCTGAAGCGGGCCGGGACCCTCAGGAGCAGCACCAAACCATCTGGACCTTTTGGTGGCACAATATAACACGCGGCCGGTTATGAAAGCTAGAGGCTTTGTCTTGAAGCAACAAGTAGCGTGTTTACCTAAACGATCTCCTGGTGCGCTTGTGTCTTCAAGGAATAGCGGAAGTGTCGATAAATGCTCCATTTGATGATACCAAGGACCGGATTGAGGACAGTTATTGAATGCAATGAGCAAAATACAATAGCAAATACATTTTGGGAATATTTGGGAGGTTATTTTTAAAAGTACAGAGTACAACATATATTTTATTATAAAGGGAACGCAAATCTAAGTGGGGGCCAAAGTCAAAGCAGAAAAGTGCTGGCAAATTTTACCTTTGAAAAAAGGAAAAAACAAACAAAATGTAAATTCTTTAGAACAATGGCATTTAAATATATTGATATGTATATATTTAAATTAAGTATATAAATTGCTTATTTAATTTTATATATATATATATATATATATATATATATACAGTCATGGGCAAAAATACCAGCACCCTTGGTAAATATGGTCAAAGACGCCTATGAAAATTAATCTGCATTGTTAATCCTTTTGATCTTTTGAATTTCACAAAAATCTAACCTTTCATTGGATATTAAGAATTTAAAATGGGGGGAAATTTCATCAGGAAATAAATGTTTTTTCTCTTATACACATTGGCCACAATTAATGGCCCCCTTTTATTTAATACTTTTTGATCCTTCATTTGCCGGTTTAGCAGCTCTAAATTTTCTGCTGTAATGCCTGATGAGGTTAGAGAAGAGATCAGAGACTGTTCCTTCATGCAAAATCACTGCAGACCCTTTAGATTCAAAGCTTCACCTCACTTGTTTTCTACATGGTTCCGGTCAGAGAACTTTTGTGTTGTTTTTAGTTTTATGTTTGGATTATTGTATGGTTGGCAGATGTAAACATGGCCAATAAGATTTCTAACAGGGTAAGTACCTTATTGATTTTGTCTCTCATCTGCTGGTTTTTGATGTTGTGTGTCTAGACAAGATGTCCAGGCCCACCACATCACAGATACAGTGGTGTATTACATTGTACACTTGGAGTACTTTTTATCCCTGTGTTCACCAAACCCATCTTGAGTGTAAGCTATTTTTTTTAGTTTCATCTGATGATAGAAGCCAGTCCTATTTGTAGTTCCAGTCCTGTCTGACAACTGAACATGCTGGAGACTGTTTTTGGATGAGCGAGGAGAATTTGAACACCATGTTCTGATGTAGGGACTGTTTGACTGTTTTTTTAAGGTTTTCTGACCCTGAGACTCAACTATTTTCTGCAGTTCTCCAGCTGTGGTTCTTGAAGAGTCTTTAGTCATTCAACTCTTCTTATCGCCGGGCGTTAGGATGATAGAGAAACACGTCCTCCTCCACACAGTTTCCTAACATTTTTTAATGTTGATTGGAAATGTCCCCCTGATGGTGTAAATGGGAATTTTCACTGCTCTCATTTGTGAATATTCTTTGGTTTTTCTCATTGTTATGGATGATTAGGGCAATTTGGGCTTTGTTATTCCTCCTGTTTATATTTCTGTGAAACAGGAAGCCATGGCTGGATAATTTCAATTTCACAATCACCCTGGAGTCCTGGAATAAATTCTTATTACCCAATAAAAGGTTAGATTTTTGTGTTTTTTTTTTATAATAATCCAAAGGATTAACAATGTAAAATTAAATTTCACAGTCTTCTTTGATCATGTTTACCAAAGGGTGCCAATACTTTTGGCCATGACTGCATTTAGATTTATATATATATATATATACAGTAATCATTGTTTTAAGAATAATAAAACCAAGCTGGTTACAATAAAAGTATTTTTTTTTGTGCTACAGTAAAATAATCATCAAAACTTCTGTTTACAGTAAGTAGAAACAAACTTCAAGAGCATAATTAAATTGTCACATGCCGCTCATAATCCATATGTTCATAAACATATGGAGAAAGCTATTGTTTAGTTTAAAAGATTATACGATTATAGTCCCTGTGAACTGAGCTAAAGCCGAAACAATGTCTGTTTTATCCACATGCTGCATGTCTTGTTCTCCGTCCTTTCAGACCATTACAAACCATTAAATAAACCATTTACACCATTCAACAATCACAATAATTTCAGTAGCGCTTTATTTAATACACGCTGTTTACACCATATTTTATGGTATAAACTTAATGAATTATGAAACAAATAAATTTTAGCAGATTTTATTATTAATGTGAACTGAACTCAATGTTGATTCAGCTCACTTTAATAACGGTGTCAATTTTACAAATTGTGTCAATTAATTATTAAAAAATATATCAGTTCAGCCATAAA
Source organism: Enteromius unitaeniatus (assembly GCA_032359435.1). NCBI lineage: Eukaryota > Metazoa > Chordata > Actinopteri > Cypriniformes > Cyprinidae > Enteromius > Enteromius unitaeniatus. Next base: position 2,829,314 of record JAUMHI010000006.1, on the reverse strand, counting down.
TGACTCATTCATCTCAATTTGACTTCAGTTTGACTTATTTCATCAACATTCATCAATTAGATAATAATGTCATTATTCAGCTCAGTTCCGTTCAAAGTTGATTCAATTCTGCTAGTGTTGGTTTTGCAAAATTTGAAGCAAATTCAATTCACCTGGCAACAGTGTCATTATTCAACTAAATGTCAATGTTGCAAAATTCATCAATTATGAAAGAAATTCAGCAGAAATTTAGCAGACAAGTGTCATTATTCAGCTTATTTCAGTGTTGTTGATTCAGTTCACTTCGGTAAAGGTGTATATTGCAAAGTAAAATGAATTTAAGCAATAAAACAACTCTATAAAACAGAATTATTCAGCTAAATTCAGTTCAGAATAATAATTACTGTCAGTGTTGCAAAATTCATCAAATATGAAACAAATGTGTAAAAACAAATTCACTTACAGCTCTATAGAATCATTAATTAGTTCAGTTCAATGAAAGTGGCAGTGTTGCAAAATTCATACATTTTGAAACAAATTCAATTCAGCAGACAAAAGCGTCATTGTTCTGTTCACTTTAATTTTGATTCAGTTCAGTTCAATAATGGTGTTAATGTTGTAAAATCAATCAATTGTGAAACAAATTTAGTTCAGCCGGCAAAAGTTTCATTATTCAATTCAATTGAGTTTAGTTTAATAACAGTGTTAGTTCTGTAAAGTTCAGTAATGATTATGATTCTTTAAACTTGTAATGCTGATTCTATTCAGTCATTTGATTCAGTTGACCTCAGTAATCAAAACAGCTGTTTTTCATAAACGTTTTTAGTAAATTGATGTTGCAATGTGTCATTGTTCATTATTCAGCTCATTTCATATTAGTTTAATAACAGTCACAGTGCTGCAAATAATTAAAAAAAAACAACTGAATTAATATCATATATAAGACAACATTTGAATTAGATAAAAATATTAAGTGAAAGTTGTCTTAACTTTTTTGTTCCACTTCCAGTGTTGACTTCTACATGATGTTGGTTCAATTGAGTCACGATTCAATTTACCTCACTGGCTTATAGTATGTCCTTTAAAATAATTTATTTATTTTTTGGCCTTGAGATGCTGGTAGTATGTTTTCACAGACTCTAAGTTCTTGTTTAGTTCATGTTTTCAGGAGATGGACTCATGCTGGTGTTTAACTGCTATGTGAGACAGCTTGTTTATGTCACGTCCCCGTCTGTAGTGACCAGGGCCCCTCAGGTTATTTTCCTGGCGTCTGGTGACTCATCCCGGCATTATCGGCCTCTCGAGTCGTGTTCCTGTCCAGACGGCTGGCTATGACAGGACGGCTAACACTCCAGTCATGAGCTGAAGTGGCATGCCTGAACCCTGACGAACACTTCTGTCCTTCGCTCGAGGTTTCTGAGAGTAACACATGTTGTTTTTCAGTCGCCTTTGAGAAGTTCGAACCGTCTCCTGCAGCAAAACAACTCTGCTTGTGCTTTTATTTTTGTTTTTGTTTAAATCTGAATAATATGAGTGGTGTTTAAGCATCATGTGCAGAGGCTCATAGACACAATGCTAGAGTGCTTACTACAGACTGTACTGTTTTGTACAGTTAGGTTCTTCATTCAGTGAAAGCCTATGGGAATTTATCAGCAGACAAACATTTGAAGAATTTCTGTACTGCAAGACTTTTCACTATTTCTGACAAACGACTTGAAGTCATTCATTACTAATAGAGAGTAGTAGAGTAGCAGAATTTCGGGTACATTGAAAGATTTAAACTTTTGCCAATGCCTGACAAACTAAGAGGCATTCTAATTAAAACAATATATATTAGATATATGAAAATATTTAAAGTAATGTATATTTAAAAATAAAATATGAATATATTTTCACCTCTGTTTTGTAAAAGGGTCAGTTATCAAACATGTCTAAAATTAAGTAACTCATTAACTAATTGATTCATTGACTGACGGATTGCAACTAAATATTACATCATAATTATTTAACAATTATTTACATTTACAAGCCTAATTAACTTATATATAAGCATATATAGAAAACTTATAATACTATTAATATGTCAAATATATATAGATATTTATATATATTTGACATATTAATAGTAAGTATAATTTAATAATATTTTATATTTTTAAGCTTACCACACTGAGAAAAAAAAAAGTTTTACATTTTAAGGCAACCAGCTTGAGCAGATTTTTGAGTCTTCTCAACTTAGAAAACACATACAAAAATAAGTTGAGAAAACTCAAATCTGCTGAAGCTGGTTACCTTAAAATTTTAAGTTGGTTAACTTTTATTTATTTATTTTTTTGCAGTGTATTTTTTTAATCTTTAAATATATTTCTGCACTAAAACATCGTTTAGTTTTAAAAACGTTTTAAAACAGTGTTTTTGTAAAATTGGTGGTTAGTTTTATATCTGAAATAGTTGTTTTCTAATTACTATTTATATAACCTTCTGTTTTTTGTTTAGTTTTTTCTTTTCAAATTTTTTATTGAAAGATTACTGTAGAGCCTTTCAATCTCATGTGTAATCCACTTTCCTATGTACTGTTCCATTGTAATAAATAATGACATTTACAGTGAAAATTGCTTCCATACCATGCTTTGTTGGTACAATTGTTAAAATTTTCCTAACAATGCTGATGTTTACTCATGACTGGTGCGTGCCGCTTGAGAAGAACAAACAGGAAGAGCTGACATACGGATCGGCGCCGGGGCCCCGCCAGCGGTTATGACAATGAGGGGCCCTGCTTTGCCCTCTATAGGAAATCCACCTGTTCAGTTTGATAGTATCCCAACACTAAAGTGACAAGACTTGAATAGAGCCCGAGTCCCTCTTCTATGGGATTAAGCGGAATGATATGCCAAGTCCATCTTTTGTGTCCCTTCATAAAACCGCTGTCACGTCCAAAGAAATCTGTCTTTATTCTTTCCCTCGGGATAAAGCGACAAGCTCCAGGCCCGCCGAAGTGCACCTGATATTGAAAAGAGACACACAAAGAACTGGTCTTTGTTCTGGGATATCTGTTAATCGTGGGCCGAGATGATCCAGAAAGGCAGTATACGTTGTATTTGTGAGAATGCGACCACAAGCTCAAAACAAATGCTTTTTTTTTTCATCTGTAATTGCTCTGGCCGTTCTTCTTTAGGCTTGACATCATGAAAAAGGATGGAACTGATTTGTGTTCTGTGGGAAAACATATGTTTATGGGCCGGCATGTCAGAATGGCTTCAAGCATCTACATGTCAAGTGATAAATGATGGCGCGGGGTCTCGGGGGCCCTCGAGTGACTGCTGTGTTTGTTGTAAGAGGACCGTCAGAGCAACAGGCCTGAGATGGATTTACTCTGAGTTTATACTGAGATCTGTGTTTGAACAAACGGCGTGTCGAAGCCTCTCTGTGCAGCCAGAATGAAAATGTCACACGCAGTTTAAACCATTTTCAGTGCAGTTGCACTAGATGTGATTTTTCTTGTTCTTTTTGGTCTATAAGGGTTAAAAACTACTAGTAAGGAGTGCAGACAACTATATTGATGCAAGTCGTATCAAATGAGAATCTATGATGTTATTGTTAACTAAAATGATCAAAAATCATTGTTGCCAATTGAAATAAAGCTGAAATCAAATATTAATGCTTACAATCTGAACTCAAACTTGTCAAAAATTATAAGGGTTGTGTTAGATCTAATTTAAATCAGTTTAAATATTAAAATGACTAAAACTGAATAGATGCAATATATCCTAATGGCATAAAATTAAAATAGAAGAAAAATGTATTCAGTATACAAATAAATTTTAATTCTTGTACGATAAATTAATACTGAATTTATTACAATTTCATTTTTAAAAAATGACAAAATTATGATAAAATTGCTAAAACTTTAACAAATTTAAATAAAAACTCAAAATGTAAAATTTCATATTCAAGTCTATGCTAATTTATCGTATAACTATTAGATGAGAAAAAACCCTATAATGACTAAAGGTAAAACTAAATTAAAAAAACATAGATTCATAATATAAATATTAGACTTAATTAAAAAAAGAAAAACAGTAATAATAATTGTAAAAAAGATAACCAAAAATGTTTAATCTGAAATAGGTTTAAATACAAAAATGACAAACACTACAATTAAAATACTTAAATTCAAATAAATTAACAAAAGCTCATTTAAAATATTCATATTAGATGTAAAACTTTAAAAAGCGTATAAAAAAAAAAGATAAATAGTTAAATAAAGATAAATAGTAAAAAGTTAGTTATTGGTAAATAACTAACAACTGATGTAATGCTACACTTGTACTGTGGCCTTTAGTATATGAACAGTTATGATGCTAGTATGACAGACTCTGATCGTAGTATATATATTTTTTAATATCTAATTTTGTGTTTTGCAGGATAAAGTCAGTGAGATGTGTTTGTGACAGCTCGAGGATCTTGATTTATGAGTGTTAACCAGTCCTTGAAACCTGTCTGAGCTGGAATCAGGCCTTTTTCAGTATTAGTGTCTCCTGGATGCTACGGGTAAAAATATCTGCGATCAACATATTTTGATTACTGAAGTGGAACATTCCAGAAATTCCCTTCCGAAAACTCACAAGGATGAAAAATAATTCCGGAGCGTTTTACAGTCACCTGACGACAAACAAACTGCAAGCGGCTGCAGAGGCGCCGGATGTTTAATAGCAGCAGGAGTTTACTGCAATATCAGTCGTGCTTCTATTGAGCTGAAGTCAATTAATTGTTGTATGGTCGTTACTCATTACTCTGACGGCTTCAAGATGCCTTCAATCCAGATCACTCACCATATTTGGTATGGTCTATGAGAGGTTTTGCTCTCACATGATTTGTTCGACACTGTTTCTCTTTTTGTGTTTGAGCTGAGAGAGCCTTCTGGTCGCTGGAAATAAACTCTACAGGCCTGTAAAATAAAGTTGAGCTCAGCCTTCGGAGGAATACAAGCATTGTATTGTATTCCTGGAACAGGATTGTCAAACTCTGTCATTCATTGTCATTCAGTGTTATTGTGCTTGTGTTGCTCTTTCAGAGGTCAGGAGATGAACTGGATTCATTTAGACTTTTTATCACTTCATTACGATCAAAAGATTTCGCTATTGTTTCGGAAAGAAGCCTCTTCTGCTAACCGAGGCTGCGTTTATTTGATCCCAAAGTAGAGTAAAAATAGTGACATATTATTTAGATAAAAAACTAAAAAAACTGTTTTATATTGTAATGTATGTTAAAAAATAATTATTATTTCTGTGATCAAAGATGAATTAAGTTTCAGCATCATTACTCCAGTCTTCAGCGTCCTTCAGAAATCATTGTGATGGTTTGGTGCTCAGTTTTAAAGTTTTTTACAGTGCAGCTAATATCAATAGTTCACATAGCAGGAAAGAAACACAGAGAGGAAAATATATATTTCAGTATAGTACTCCAGTACTCTCTCTTCCAGTTATATCCTCAGGAAATTATACTGTATATAAATGCAGGCATCAGGGAGCCGTTATTAATGTGCACGAGCGTGTTTTAGTTTCACTTTCGTAATTCGTACATACTCTGTTTATACTAATAAGTACTTACCACACATTTCACAAGATCAGATGCTTGTCATTGGTGCTCAGGATCTGTAAATAAATGTGTTGTAAGTAAGATCTTATGTACTTTAATGTAACAGGCTACTGCTATCCTTTAGTGGCTCGCGTTATTTATTTCACGTTATGGCAGAAAAGGGCTTCCATATTTTATTAAACTTTCTGTGAATCCTGAAAAGTAAAATGTATTACGGTTTCCACAAGAAAATACAATCAACATTGAAAATAACCAGTAAGGTTTCTTGAGCAGTAAATCAGTATATTAGAATGATTTCTGAAGAATCATGAAGACTGGTGTAATGATGCTGAAAATTCAGTTTTGAGCACAGAAATACATTACATTTTGCAATTTATCCACATAAAAAACTGTTATTTTAAATAATTAAAATATGTCATTTTTTTACAGTATTTTCAAATAAATGCAGCCTTGCTGAGAAACGATTCCCCAGTCATAGGTCTTGTGTCTTTCCAAAACATGTAATTTGGCTCCTGCTGACAAACACACACGACAGACGCAGTAATGTGCATGAATGCTGTAATTACAGTGGTGACGGATATGAGATGTTCACAGTTTTAAAGTGACATGGTCAGTGTTGTCCAGTCTGGAGTCGAGTAGAAAATCTGTCATGACTTGTGGTAAAGACAGTTCGGGGTTTACTTCCGTAAGTTTGTCCAAAAAACAACAACAACAAAAAAAGAGAATGCAACAAAATAGTCTACTTCTGACTTCATACGTTCATAAGTGTAGTTGTAAGATCAGTGACATCAAACATTGGTTCTCGTGTGTCTCACAAACAAACGTGATTAACCTCAGACCTGACGTAAGCTTTGAGATTAGCACCTGACTGGAAGATTTTCAGCTGATTTTACAACTTAAAATTACAGTAGGTCTGATCCTCGATAGACGTAGTTCACCAGTTGTATGAACTTATATTTATTTACTGTGGTTACAGTTTATCATACAATGTGCATTACTAGGCATAATTAATGCATTATGTGCAAAGACTAAATGTGTTAGCAATTTTGTGCTGATGTTGTTTGTTTATTCTTGGTGATTTCAGTGTAAAGTGTAAGTCATTAAGATATATGTGACCCTGAACCAAACAAACAAAAAACAGCCACAAGGTTTTTTTTTATATATAATTGAGTGAGTGGGAAGCTGGATAAATAAGCTTTCCATTAATGTCTGGTTTGTTGGGATATGAGAATATTTGGCCGAGATACAACTATTTAGAAAATTTGGAATCTGAGAGTGCAAAAAAATCCAAATATGGCTAAATGATTTTTGCCATTAAAGAAAAATGTTTAATTTAGACCCATATAATGTATTGTTGGCTATTGCTGCTAATATACCTGTGCTGCTTATTTATGCTCCAGGGTCACATATACTGGCTTTGCTGCTTTGTTTGTAGCACAAACTTTGCAAAATGCACACTGTAATTTATTATTAGGGTTAAAGTTTTGTTCAGCTAGCCATTACATACATTTGCATTCAAAGTTCTGTGTTTTCCATGTTTGTCACAATCTTGGCACAATCTGCTTTGTATAGAGCACTATATAAATAAAGGTGACTTGACTTTGCATGTGTTCTTGCCTAATAAAAATCATTTTTTTATGTGCATCTTGCCACTTCTATCCAGTGTTTATCCCTGAAATTTACACAAAATATGTGAAAAAATTGTCCTTTTAGAAATACTAACACAATAGTTCTTGCATTTCCTGGGAATCAAACTCATGACCTTGGCGCTAGTAATACTAATGGGTTCGATACCCAGAAAATGTGCAAAAATTGACAAAATTTGTTGATATATATAACACATGTATTCATGAATTTCCCAGGAATCAAACCCACAAACTTAGCACAAGTAGCACCAAGGTCATGGGTTTGATTCCCAGAAAAAGCATCCCAGAAGTGCATACCTTGAACGCAGTGAATAAAAGCATATGCCAAATGCATAAACATGAATGTAGTCGATTTTGATGCAGTATAAGAAATTTATTTCATAACAGTTACAAAGAACAAAATATTTAAAAGCATTTTTATCTTACATAAGCTGTACAGAGATGGCATGTTTTCGACTCTAAATGATTCCGGAATAGACGCTACAGAAGTATTAAATAGAAAACTGAAAAACAAAAATAAAAATTAAAGTTGATGGAAAAATATGAAATATTCCATTTATCTACTGTACAAAACAACAACTTGAAAATGGAATCCATTCTGTTGTACCCTGATACATTGTTTAGGCCTCTTGCGCATTTAAAATGTATTTTACAAAAGAATCCGATGGCCTTGCCATCTCACAATAGCTAAAATCTTGGCCTCTTTGGTTCCATAATTCGGTATAATACATTTGAACAGAATTCAGTTTCAGCTTCTATAAAAATAACTTTTCTTTTTTTTTTTTTCAATGGCAGGTTTGTTCTTTACTAATAATGCAGCTTCAGTGCAAACGTTGTAACAACCATCCGCTCAGAGTAGGAAGCGAAAGTTTACATTTCAAGTATTGAAAACAGTTTATAACAAGTGGGTCATCCGGTGTAGGTCACTACTATACATTGCATAGCTTGTGCGGCACTTATTTCAGAGGAATTGTGAATGAGGCGCGCCACTTGGTACCTTCGAAGGCATCTTTAAGTCAGCAAGTGCTTTATATTGTGCATTTTCGATATTTTTTGCAAGTGCTATGCTGCACCATGACATAACTGAAGAGTTTGGCAATTTGTGAGATCTTCGTGTGTCTTCCGCTTGTTGCATGAATAATCACAATTGAGACGTGACCAGACACGCCAGACAGTCATGATTTATGAATGGATCTCGTGTCTGTTTAGAAACCCAAGGATTGTTGTAGCTCTTTGCAGATGTTTGTTGGAGACGGATGCTCTTGAATGGATTGGTTGTCACTCAATGGACTCAATGTGGGAAGTGCTGGCGTTGCTTTGAGAAGATGATCAGTGCTTTTCGGGAAGGTACACGGATATAAAAGTCTTTTAAGAAGATCACCCCTCCTCTTTCCATTTTTAAAGAGAAGAACCAAACTGCACTCTTAAAAATTAAGGTTTCTTAGAGATGCCTAAAAAGAACCATTTTTGATTCCCCTAAAATCTTTCAAAAAACTTTCAGTCAACAGTCCTTAAAGGGACAGTTCACAAAAAAATGTGCTATTAATTCACTCACCCTTAGACCGTCCTAGATGTCCTAGTAGAACAGTAAAGAAGATTTTTTATCTGAAACAATGGTTCTCTGTGATTCATGCAATACAAACATCTATCAATTTTTGAGGAAAAAAAAAAGTCTTAACAAGGAACGCAAAATGAATAGCCTTCTTTTGAAAAGGTTCATTTCAGTGGATCAGTCCAATCAATTCACCAAACTAAACTGGCTCGAGCAGTAAAAGCACATTGTTTTGCCTGTATGTGCTTTATTGATTCTCAAAAGTATTAATTCTCAGGTCGTCGCTGACTTGTATTTTATGAATCACTAAGGACAACAGTTTCAGCTAAAAATCTTCTATACTGTCCACTGAAGAACAAAACAACAGGGTGAGTAAATTAACAGTGAATTCTTTTCTCTTTAAAAGAACCAATATGAAGAACTTTTAGTAATCTGAAGAACCTTATAGACCATAACGGACCTTTTTTTGTAAGAGTGTAAACAGAGATAAACGCAATCCCATTCCTTTGACGTGACAGTATCGTACAAACCTGGAATTCAATCGCTCAATGAGTAGAGAACATAAATATACTGTATGTACAAAGATGCGTGGAAGAGTTGGGGTGTGCGTGTGGATCTGTGAGCATGGGTGAGTCATAAATATTAGTTTCTTACTAGGATATTTTGGACATCTCAAGCGCAGCCACACTCCTCGACGATCATGTTGGGCACATCCCGTTTCACAATGTTGTATTCGTCGTCAAAGTACAGCATGGACATGGTGCTTAGTTTGGTCGGGATGCAACAGGAGTTCATGGATCCCGGACTCATTCCTCGCATGCGGTATTGGTTCACGACGGCCGTGTGAAAAGACGAAGCTGATCCGGGAACTCCGGCCATGTAAGCCGGGCAATTCCCTTCGCAATAATTCCCAAAGTAGCCCGACGGGGCGATGATCCAGTCGTTCCAGCCGATGAGGCGGAAGTCGATGTAAAACTGTTGGCGGCAACACAAACTGTTGCTGCCGTCGCATTCAAGGCCTCGTTTGCGGATGCGGTGTTTGTTGTCGGCCGTTCGCGCTTGGACCACAAGGAACGGACGGTGGGACTCGTCGGCTGTGTTCACCAAAATAGGCACAATGCCCATCTTATCGCACGCCTCGCACCGTACGTCCAGGTTCTGCCGGCGGTCCCCTTTGGCGAAAACCATTTGCACGGCATCTGTCAGCGGAAACGTGTGCCACCCGCTTCGTTTGAGATCCACGCGCTTCTCCACCAAGTTCCACTTGCTCCCGAGCCCTGGTTCCTGCGAGTACACCTTCACCGTCACCTTCCTCCTCGAGCCTTTCTCCAGAGCATTAGGCAGGAACTTAAAGTACAACCACAGGCTGGCCTGGGACACGTACAGGTTCTGGTTGCCCTCGTTGGAGATCACAAAAAACAGGCTGGTTTTGGAGGTCAGCGATTCATCTGTGGGATCAAGAACAGAGAGAGAAGATCAGCTTAGTGCTGTTGCTCAGCTGACTCGGCCGATATGCTCCCCGTGAACCCCATGAACCTGGTCAACTCAAGCCTATAGGATAAAGACTGAAGACATTAACATTCAGAGAGAGCTGCGGATCTCTAAGACCGTCATGAATGGCCCCTTAAACAGGGACCACTTCAACATAAAGACGTTAAATTGTGTTCAGTCTTGTGAGATTCTCATTACTGTAAGACAGTACTTAAATTTCTTATTATTTTATTTCATATATAATTTAAATAATATGCTGTTTTTGACAATTCAGTCATTGTAATATGGGAGAAATGTGCTTAATTGTCATAAAAAATAATGTCACAATTAATGAATAAATGTTGAAGTTTTATATATGCTAAACAAGGTTTTAATGATTGGGGAGGAATTTTTTATGGTCACAGAAATGCCAAAATTATATATTTTATATAAAATGCAACCCTTTTATTTGGAAGATTTCATCAGATTTATCCATATTATTTAAATAAACTTTGAATTAGACTTAAATTTAACATAAATTTTATTTTGTATATGCACATTACAGTAATGAGAATAAGAGGGAAATGTGCTTAATTGTCATAAAATTAATTTTAATAATTGTTATAATAGGCTTATTATATATAATATAATATTATTTTTAGATTCACTATTTTTATGATTCACTATTAGATTCATTATTTATTTATATTTTTTTTATACTCACATTACTGAGATAATAGTAGATACATTTTATTAGAGAATTTTGTTCATGGTAATTATGCAAATCAAAAATATATATTTTTGGTATATATATTATATATATAAAGCTTATTTTAGACCTTAGTGCCAAAATGTTTTTTCTTATTTCTAATATGACCCAGACGTTGTGTTTAAATGCAAGGCAGAACAAAGGGGAAAAACCCTATGATAGTATAAGGACTTTTACAAAATTGTAATTTTGTATAGAATATAATAAACCAAAAATTATTTTGTATATTTTAGGGGGAATTACGGTCCATGACGTGCCCTCAGGAGGTTTTTGCTGCTGCTGATTATTGTATGGTTATATGTGTGTTCTCTTATTCTGGGGTCCGGTCCAGAGCTGCGGGGGTCTGGATGGAGATGACAGGAGTCAGAGAGCTTGTGAGAGAACAACACAAACCAGCGAAGACTTCCTGAGAGCTGCAGAGACACACAATGAGCCGCGTGACGTCACAGGAACCGTGGACTTCAGCCGTACAGTGAGAGCGCAATCAAGCATATTCCCTCTGACATTCACAAAAGACAACATTTACATGATACTGACCGCTCCAGACCCATCAAAACCATCTCTTCTGCTTAGAAAGCACAACTTCTCAGCATCTTACACCTGATTTATAATGCATCTGATCACGTGACCAAACAGACTTCCACATAAAACAAGAAATATGAGCTCTCTGCCGCTCTGTAATGGATTCATAAATCTGAGCTTTCAGGAGTTTGGCTCTGCAAAACACACATGAATTAGAAATGTTTAAAAATAAATCCCAAAATATTCTGGACAAGAGTGTAATTGTGCAGAGAGAGAGAGAGAGAGAGTCACATGGGCAGCTCGCAGGCCTCTCATTGGATAATCACATTTGGTTTTAGCGCAGCACTGTAACTCATTTAAATGTAAACTCTGTCCTGCTGAATTAGAGCTAATATGTTATGAAAACTTTCATTAGTCGCAATAACAAATAATATGACTCTACATGATGCTTCACAGATGTTGGCTTTTTTCTTCCTGAGCACAAAACAGTGTATTAGAGGGAAAGTTCAGACAATTTTTATATCATTATTTTATATTACTGTTATTATATTTAATATTTTAACTTTTAATAGGATTTTGCTACACTGATGCTAAATTTAAGTTTGATTTAAAGTTAAATAAAACAAAATGCTTTCAATTTAAATGCAATTAAATATAAAATAAAAAATAAATTCATTTAAATAGTACAAATGTGGCATACTAATACTATTGAAATTAAATTTGACAAAAATACTAGTAATATATACATTATAAATAATATACATTTGTATCATTTAGTAGTATTTCACTACACTAATGCTATATGTATTGATAAAAAGTTAATAAAAGTTAATAAAACAAAATGCTTTAAATTTAAATGTGCACAAAAATAAATGCTCTTAAATTTAATTCAAATTTGTTTATTTGGAATAGTTTAGAACAAATGTAGCATACTAACATACTAAAAATACTACTGAAATATCTGTTTAATGCATGTTAATTAGTGCTGTCAAATTATTAATTGCATTCAAAATAAGTTTTTGTTTACATAATATGTGCGCTGTGTATATTATGCATACATAAATACAAACACATGCATGCATTTAAGATAAAATATATTAAATATATAATATAAAATATAAGAATATAATATATAAATGTGTTTGCATGTATAATGGATATTCATCTATTTTATTATACTGAATATTAAACTGTAGCAAAAATACTAGTAATATATGCATGATGTAGTAGTATATATTAATAAGATCATAAGAGTTTTACGCTATAGATCACAAAAGTGCCTTTTTAGGTGAAGTATTCAAATGATTAAATTACACAACTATAACGTTTAATTTAATTTAAGGGTCAAAACTGACTTTTTTTCATGATAACTGAGGTTTAGGGGCTTTCATAACTGCCATATATGTTTCAAAACTATAAAATGTGACCTTCAGTTTTAATTAACAATACACACACTGATTAGCACACTTCTCCTCACTGACATCACTTTTATTCTCTCGTTCCTCTGTGTTCAGTGTTTGTTATGAGCTCTAGTGATGGTTGCTGTCTTCCAGCTGGCCAAATCAAAGAGTAGAAGCGCAGCTAAAAACAAGCAGTGACGTGGAGCGACGCATGATTACAGGTTGGATGGCTTCCCGCTTCGATTCAGGCCTTTTGCAAATCCGCGGAGCACATTCATCATTGGCTCTAATAGACAGAGCTCTTGGCAGCCGTCCTCACCTGAGTCTCCACACACCATTAAGATGTCACAGAAACCTCGAGGGACTCGACCGGCCCCTGCCAGCGCAGGGCAGCACCATTCTTAAAGAAAACGAGATCCTCAAGAAGATCCTGGACGTCTTCCAGAGCTCCTTGTCCTGAGGTCACCCCGCATCCTAATGGGACGCACACTCAGAATCCAAGTTCTGACTATAAACTTAACAGCATTAATGTCTGCGCTTTTGAAAAAGAAGATTCTGGATTTTGGAAGTTGATGTTTCCTAAGATTTTATTTATTTAATTTATATGTTATTAATTTTACTACTATATCATGTTACTATATAAAGAGAGAGAGAGAGTTGTATTAATTTTCCTTTTCAATTGTATTTTATTATTTACAGATGACGCTTTACACAATGTTTTTAATGACATACAAATGAAAGAATCCTTTTTCCTATATTTTTTTATTTGCAATATATTTCTATTTTTTTATATTCTGAGCTACAAAACACTTTGCTTGATTGTGCAATGTATGCTAAATTTGTAAATTCACTGTTTTATCTTCCTTTATTTTTTCATTTTATAATAATTAGTTTTTTTATATTTTGACCCATATTGAACTTTAAGCTGCATTTTGTTATTTATAATTATTATTATATTTATTAATATTATTATTATTACTTGTTGCTTTGTCTTCCCTTTTCATTTATTTAATTTTCATTATTAATTTTAATTAATGTTTTCACATTTTCTATTAAAGATTAAGCATTATGCATTGAATAAAATATTAAAATTTAAGACTATAATTATTGTAAATGAATCTTCAGTGCCTTTTGTCCTAAAAATAATTGTCTTTAAATTTTTGTCTTAATTAAGTTTATTTTTTCAGACATGTCAGAGTATAGAAGTAAAACGGGTTGCGAATGGCATTCATGTTGACTTTAAGTTAAAAAAACCCATCCTGGCAGCCGCAGTGCAGCACAGCACTAAAGGTCAAAGATCGAGATCTGCGCTGGGTTTGGATAATTGCGGCCTTGTCGTAAGGTTTCGCGACCGGACCTGGAGTGTGTTGGTCAGAATCAATCCTATAAATGTGTGCTTTACTAAGCAAAGATGCATTGGTTGTTTTTGAGCTTCTGAAGTTATTTTAACCTTGAACTCTTGCTGCATGCTGCACAATTTGTTTAGCAAATTCAATACTCTGAAAAGCTAAAGCTGAAAAAACTAAATTCTGCTCGTGAAGTCAACATGAAATGCTCTTTGCATCCCATTTTACTTGCATAATGTGGCAGATTTTTGAATGTAACAGGATATTCAAGAGGGAAAAATGCAGCACGGGACGTGATTGTTTCCAGTGCAAATGGATGGTGGCAGATCTGAATGTGAGCTTGCTAAAGGTTTTTGATGCTAAAGGTCAGACTGATCCAATCCTGACTTTCTTTATGAAAAATATATTATTTGATTTAATTGATGCGACCTTTATTGCATTAACTGATATTAGATTACTTGCTTAGCTATTTGACGTCAACTGCAATGAAAAGACTTTTTAAAGAAGTTATTGCATTTCGTTGAAACGTTATGAAGACACATCTTTTATCTTTGTACTCGTGAATGCACAGGAAATGTGATCATAACCGTGGAAGATTGTTTGTTCAGTTGCAATCCGGAAACTTTAAAGAAACAGTTCAAGCACAGATGATTACTTGCTAAATGCTCATCTTCAGGTCATAGAAGATAGGGCTGAGTTTGTTTCTTCATCAGATCTGGAGCAATGCAGCATTGCATCAGTGTCTCAGCAATGGAAGTGAATGGGTGCCGTCAGAATGAGAGCTGATAAAAACATCACAATAATCCACAGCACTCCAGTCCATCAGTTAACATCTGGAGAAGTGTTTAACTTCAAAGTCCAAAATTCATAATAACTCTTCCTCCAGTGAAAAAGTCCATCTCAAATCAAAAGATCACTTTTTCACTGGAGGAAGCATTATTATGGATTATAGACTTTTATATATTATTATATAATACATCTTTATGTGATGTTAAATGATGCACTGGAGTGCTGTGGATTATTGTGATGTTTTTATCAGACTCTAATTCTGACGGCACCCATTCACATCCATTACTGAGACACTGATTCAATGCTGCATTTCTCCAGATCTGATGAAGAAACAAGCTCCTCTACATCTTGGATGGCATGAGGATGAGCACATTTTCAGCAATTTTGTTTATTTTTGGATCAGTTACTCCTTTAACTTTTACTGTTTCTCAGTCCTTCTTCACTCATCAGATCAGTATTAGATCTAGAGAAACACTAAAAGTGAAAGGAAACATTGGATAATAATAGCAAGTGAAGGTTGAGCTGTATCGTCGTAAACTGCTGATAAACTGATTCTTTAACAGGTTTGTGGATGCAAGAACAGTTTTCTGTGTGATTCCTGAACCCTGATGATGTTGATGCTTTAATAAAGGGTTCTGATTCTGAATCGAATAAAAATATCATTAATGTTCCGATGCTTTCAAAGAACTCAAACCACATAATCAAACTCATAAAGCAACTCCTGTTCGTTTTTTAATGTGGAGATGGCAGTATTTTATAATTCCCTCAATACTCATTAATAAAGAGCATCCCCCTACACACAGGGCAAACAGCCCGGGGCTAGTTGTCACAAGAGACGAATGTCAGTAACAGACTAAAATGCAATGTTTTTTGTAAAATCTGTACATAAAACAATAAAAGCACACTGACACACATTAAAGGAAGAGTTACTATATAATAAAGGTATATATAAACTGAAAAAATAAATTATTTTTCATTGGTGCCAGACAGGGGCAATTGCTGTAACTAAAAAAATTAATTATTACATTTTACTTTGGCATAGTTTAATGCTTCTGTATTCTCATTTCTGTTTTATTAATTATTTCGTTCTTAGCTAATAGCAGATTATAATGGCATAGGAGACTGACATTGTGACATATCAATCAATCGATCACTTTTATTTATGTTTATGCCCAGCCATATTCATCAAGCCTTTTGAATAAACTGTTGAAGAGTGGAAAAGTTTAATGGTCTGATTGTAGTCTAAGCTTTAAGCCACCAGCCTAAAGCGTCTGGTTTCCATCCCAAGGTTGACTCATGCGCAAAACGTAAATATAGCATATTTAATAAACATTTGCGAATAAAGCACCGCCAAATCCTCACTTTCTGGCACTGTATCACTATGAAAAGTAGACACTAAATGTATATTTTGTATATAAACAATGCAATTCTTGCGAGCAGACGAAGCAATAAATGCATGTTTTCGGAGGTGGATGCTGCTGTTTGGAAACGCAGTCGTGTGAGACAAGTATACTGCTTTGATGGCATTTCAGAATAACCACAAGCATATTTCAGATGCTGTCGGTCCGCTCCCATCCCATCTCGTAACGCAAATTCTCATGATTTTGATGCGCATGGAGGCAACGAAAGTCAAAAACCACATCAAACTTTTTTTTTATTCGAAAATCTGCTTTTCCTTTACTCGTTTCTGATGCGATACTTGAAAAACGCGCACGCTACCTGTGCGCACCACAGCGCAGACCCGTCTCATACACACCTGTCTCGGCGAAGCTGATGATCTCCGAAGTCTCCTCCTCCACCTCGTTCATGGACGCTGCGTGTCCATCCAGGTTTGGGATCTCCACCCTCCCGTCCTCGCGCACCTTCCCGGCGTGGAGCTTCTTGAGAGCGGTCACCATCGCCGCCTTCGGGATGGGGTGGGTGATGTTGGGTCTGTCCCGCATCTGTAACCGGCTCAGAATGTGTCTCTTCACCGCCTCCAACAAATCCACATCCACCAGGGTGCCTCCATCCGTCTGGCTGAGCCCACAGGACGCGCAGCTCGGGCTGATGCTCGGGGTTTCGGTGTCCGGTGCCGGTGTGCAGCGGATGGAGATGAGGATGGACACAAAACAAAGCACTTCGAATATCAAGCTTTTCATCTTCCGTGATAATAAAGAGCGGATACGAGAGCAGGGTTGATGGAGAGATGAAAGCGGCCAAGTTCGTATCCGTCTTCTTTTCTCCAAAACAAAAAAAAACAAAAAGTGAGACTTAAAAGTGTTAAATCCACTCTCGGTTTGATCCGAATTCAACGCGCACGCAATAAATCCCGGAATTTGTTCCTGCGGCTGATTCTTGTCTTTGGTCACTCCGCAGCACGACTCGGATCGATATCACAGTGAGGACGGCTCCATGCACCAGCAGAATTTCTCAAAGTTGCTAAATGTGAGATTTGTGAATAATAAAGTACCCAGAGCTCTCGATATCTGTCCGCGCACAGCCGCGTATGCCACTTTTACGCACGCGTCTGATGCGTCATGGCATGACTGGAAATCTCAGTATTACGCGTGTAAAACCCCACTGACTAAACAAAGGACCTGTTATGATTTGTCCCGGTGATTTCTTCACGCTATTGAGTTAAAATCATCCATGGTGAAGGGAAGCCAGTGTAAACCAGTCAAAGAAGGAGCCCGCAGTATCCCCAAATAACCATTCGCCTTTTTAGTTCTTCAGATGAAGATCGTGTCCTCCTTTGTTGGACATTTTGACTTCCAGTGAACGTTTCCCATGTACTTCTTCATCATAGCTCTCGGGTGTATGTGTGTGTATATGTGTGTGTGTGTGTGTGTGTGTGTGTGGCTCGTTTCTCGCGCGAACAGACATTATGCCGCTTTTGAGCCTCTGGAAAGTTTTTATACGGGACTGGAGAACCACGTGGGACGAACCACCAACTCTGGGATTATAAAGCTTGAGGAATCTCGTAATATTCAGGGGAAATGTGTCAGGACTAACGCGACAGTGCAATGCATTACATGTTAAACGTGCATTTCAACATTATAAGAAGAGTTGCATTAAAATAGCATGCATTAATAATGGTCGAGCCTAAAAGTAAATTTGCATGCAAAATAAATATTATAAATCATATGCAGCCTATATAAAGTGTATCAAATGTGTTTTTTTTTTTTTTTTTGCATTGTGCAAGGCCCCGATTTTAGTAGATTTTTTTTATTTAGCATTAAAAGACACTTTTTAAATTTGCTACTAATGACAAAAGACAGGCTTTTAGGTGATAATGCACTGTTGCAAGGTCAAATATTCAAAAACAAAGGGCGAAATGTGGGTGTGGAAAAGATGAAGCATCCTCTTTGAATAAAACCATTTATAGCCAGTAGGTTTTAGTCGTGGAAAGCAAATGAACAAAAGTTTTAACTGGTTTGAGTGAATGAACGTGTGAACTCGTAAACTGGTTAAACCAGGCGCCAGAGAAGCTCATCTAAAGATCACTAACTCTCTCTTCACACACAAAAAAAAACTTTATATGACTTTCTAAGCATGCAAAACCACCATAGCAGTTAAAAAAAGTTTTTTTTTCGTATATAATAAAAATACTTTGCACCAAAAGTATTTTTTTTTAGTTTTATGTCATTAAATATTTCTGTGGTTTGATATCGACTTACTGACGAAGTTTAAAGTTGTGAAACAGCGCCACCACTCGCCCAAATAATAATTCACACAAAATACACGGTTTACCTTCATAAAGCGTAAATACAGCAAAACTACGCATTATACGTAATATACTTAGAAAAATGCGTAGTTTACGTAAAATATATGCAAAATAATACAAATATTAAAAGTTTCAAATTAATCTGACACTTGACATACTTAAGACATCTGCATATGCGTCTAATAATTTAATGCAATTAATAAAGGTAAACACGACCCAGGTCGAAATATCTAAGCATGGCGTGATGGCGTCATATCCTTGATTTGAATATCCGGTGGGCGGGGCGGTGCGCTGGAGTAGTGGATCTGATCCCGGTTCGCAGAATTATGTTTTAACCGTTTATACCTGCGAATACAGTCCGAGACTGCTCACGGATCTAACGTTAGGTGAGTGATCGATACGAGTTCGTGTTGTTTTGATCGGTTTGAAGAAGTTTAATCGGCTTTTGCGCACAACAACTTTGCAGTTTCTGAAGTATTTCCTCGGGTGAAGCGCCCCTGTGTCTTTGTGGGAAAACTATGCGATTGACTGGTAGGACATCCAATGAGAGCGCGAGGAGAAGAGGACCCGCCTCATTATTTGTCTGCTCGACCAATCAAGAGTTAGGAAAGGCGGGCTTTCGTTTATAACAATAAGGAAGGGGTGGTGTCTTGTCGGGATTGAGAAGTTAAAATCGCTTTTTATCGTTTTTAAAAATATTTTTTTGTGATGTGTTGTTGTTTTCTGTAACGTACTGGTCATCTATATTCGTGGATGTCGTTTCTATTACAAAGTGAAACTCAGTGACTGTATCAAGGTAGTTTTACTATGTGCCATAATAGTCAATGATTACTATATTCATATGCAGTAGCACTAAAAACTATAATCATGTGCTTCAATGCATCCATTCATTGTATGTGTCATTATGCACTGATTTTATATTTGTATGTTTCTTTAAATGTGATTTTTTTTGTTGTTTTGTATGTTTGCAGTCTTCTTCTTGAACACTAAAGTGATGGCAGCCAATAAAAGCAAAAGCCAGAGTTCTCTGGTTCTTCATAAGGTGATCATGGTGGGCAGCGGCGGCGTGGGCAAATCAGCTCTCACACTGCAGTTCATGTACGACGAGGTGAGCTCCACACACTCCTGCACAAATCATGCTCTTATTAAAGCATCTACACACCCGACACATCTTTTTGTTTTCAGTGTAGGGTTATTTTGGTAACGCTTTACAGACAGAGGATGATGCATTTGTTACACTGTTAATGAAAATACAATAGCAAACACAACTTGAATTTAAGAGCTCCTTAGTAATTGCTGAAATGAACATTAACTAAGATTAATAAATGCTGTAGTAGTAGTATTGTTCATTCTTGGGTTATGTTTAGTAATGTTAACTAATGAACTGTTTTGTAAAGTGTTAGCGGGATTTTTGTATTATTTGTATTGTTATATTTTTTTTTCTATTTTTCAAATATTTTTTGTTTTAGTAATATTATTTGTACTCTGTGTGTGTGTGTATATATATATATATATTTGTATTTTAGGTCTCATTTATTTGTATTATTTGTGAAAAATTAGACAACATTTCTCATTTTGATTTGAATAATTTTGTTATGCTTTTGTTATTTTAATTTAATTAATAATTTTTTTATATTGCTGTGTATTATTATTATTTTTTATTTCACCTATATATATATATATATATATATATCTAGGGAACATAACTGTATTTTTATTTCAGTTTTAGTCATTCAAATTATTTTAGTTAATTAAAGGTTTTTTATAATTTTATATAGCTTTAATTTATCATTTTTATTTTGACTAATTTTGGTATTTTTATTTATTGTTTTATTATATTTCTGTTCAGCTTTCTTTTTTTCATTTTCAACTATATTTAAAACTTGCATCGAAACACTAAAATGACCAAAACTTAAACTTTTTTTTTTTAGTATTTGATTTAATCTGAGCTTTCTTTTTAAAAGCGATTATGATTCTTAGTAGTATTAATTTTAGTTAACAATAACAACACAGATTGTGAAGGAAAAAACTGTCACTGTTGTAACTAATCCTTTGTAATCTGCTCTTCTGGCCTCAGTTTGTGGAGGACTACGAACCCACCAAAGCCGACAGTTACCGGAAGAAGGTGGTGCTGGATGGAGAAGAGGTGCAGATTGATATTTTGGATACGGCGGGACAGGAAGACTACGCCGCCATCAGGGACAACTACTTCCGCAGCGGAGAGGGTTTCCTTCTGGTTTTCTCCATCACAGAGCCCGAGTCCTTCAGCGCCTCGTCAGAGTTCAGGTCAGCTCCAGTGCGTTCGCTCTGAGTCGGGTAGAATTGCGGTTATACCACACGGATGTTATCATTACAGCAGCATCCTGCGCTCAGCTGAACTCTGGAGCTGTCAAATTGATCTTCACGCACAGCTAAATGCACTGCAGAGCGCTGGCTGAGATGGTAGATCGATCTACAAGCTTTTCTTGTTTGAGAACGGGAAGACCTATTAATACTCGCTTCTAAATCTGGAAAAATTATGCAAAAATTATGAAATTGTAAAAGTTAAAATGGTAAATAAATAAAGCCTGGAAAACCTCAGTATATGAGAGAATTTAAAAACTGGAAGAGTCATGGAAATTAATACAAGTGGAAAAAAGTATATGGTAAAGAAAGAAAGAAACCTCAATAAATGAGAGGATTTTAAACGTGATTTCTAAACCTAGAAAAGTCATGGAAATTCATGAAATAAAACAAAATATTGATCATTTTTATAATAAACAATGTTTTCTATTTGTGTTAAGCACTAAAGTATTTTATTGGATAAAAATGGCTATTTGTGAGTAAAAACTAAATAATCACATATGACTAGAAAGTACTTTAAAAGTAATTTAATATTTATTGCAGCTCATAGTTTCTGAAAACAAAACAGTTGAAAGTGAACAGCTTTGCCATTACAGAAGAATTACTGTAAATATCTTGTTGGATATATAAGGGAATTAAAACAGAAATTAATTTGACATTTAAATGACCTGGAAAAGTCATGACAATCAATAAAATCCTAAATAAAAAAAATCATTGAAAATTTTACAATTAATGTTTTGTTTCTAGTTATTTTATATTGTATTGGACAAAAGTAGCGTATGTGTGAGTAAATAACTAGAAAAGTCATGTAAATTGACACAATATTGTAATATACTGTCACTCGGCTTGTTGGATATAGAAGGGTCTGATTTGTAGACCTGGAAAAGTCATGGAGATTAATAAAACTTTTAAAATTCATAAAAGCTTTTTACTGGATATACATTTTCCTAAGTTTAAAATAAACATTGATGCTCAGTTGTTAATCATTTTGTCATTTTTGTTGTTTTAATATTTGTTTTAATGAATAGGAAGTGTTAATTGCCACTTCTGATCAATTAAATGCATTTTTCTTTAATAGAACTCATTCCACAAGTTTGATTGGTTTCCACAAAACAATATCAGCAGCACAACTGTTTTCATCCTTAATAATAATCAGAAATGTTTTCTGAAAGATCACGTGACACTGAGGACTGGAGTAATGAGCTGAAAACTCGTGCTGTCAAATTATTAATCTCATGCAAAATACGTTTTTGCTTGAATAATATGTGTGTGTTGCGTGCATATTTATTATTTATATATAAACACACATGCATTGTATATTTAGAAAATATTTACATGTATTACATATTTATATCCATATAATATAAATATAAACATTTTGTAAGTGTGTGTGTATTTATATATACATAATAAATATAGCACACGTATTTATATATATAATATATATATATATATATATACATATAAATATGTCCTTTTTAACATATGTTCTTATAGAATTTATTTTTAATTGTAATAATATTACACAATTTGACTGTGTTTTTAAAATAATATCAAATAAGTGTGATGATAGTGTCTGTGTCCACACAGAGAGCAGATCCTGAGAGTGAAAGCGGAGGAGGATAAAATCCCTCTGTTATTGGTGGGGAATAAGTCTGATCTGGAGGACAGGAGGCAGGTGTCTGCGGACGAGGCCCGGGCCAAAGCGGACGAGTGGTCTGTGCAGTATGTGGAAACATCAGCCAAAACCAGAGCCAACGTGGATAAGGTTCTGTGCATCACATATAAATCCAAGCCTTTTTGAGAGTTAACTGTGAAAACAAACTTTTTCACTCCAGATTTTTTTTTGGCATCCCTGGCTTTGAACATCCTGATGCTTTTGAGAATGCACGAAGCTCACGTGCGGATCTGTTTGTTTCCGCAGGTCTTCTTTGATCTGATGAGGGAGGTGCGTGCGAAGAAGATGTCCGAGAACAAGGAGAAGAACGGGAAGAAGAGCGGCAAGACGAAGAGTAGTCTGAAAAAGAAATGCACGCTGCTTTGAGCCGCAAAAAAAAAGCTTTCCTGTCCTGGACTGAGCCGTTCTTCTGACGATGAGATTTTCTTGCCAAATACAATCAGAACAGAGCCTTAAACCACTGTGCCGACCTCAACTACTGTGCAAGTCTTGCACATCTTTAAAGGACTTTTTATACGTTTCCACCCTTTTTCCATGTTGCTGTGATATCAAATCAGTAGCCAAACTCTAATCTGTGAAAAACGTATGCTTTATAACTTTCATAAAGGCATTTATTTTACTTTCAAACACAAGGAATATTCATAATGCTGCATCACTGGGATTCATTCATTAAACAAGAACAGAATAAATAAATAGTCGAATGGAATAAATCCGACAGTTTGCAACGAACTCACATTATTAATTTCTTTTTCACTTTATCGCAAATGTTTCTGTGCTAAATGCTCTATTTTATCTGCCTTTTACTTTTTTTTAAGGCAACAGACATATGCAGTGTCTAGTTTGTTTTGAATGCATATAACACAGTTGAGAATGATGAGATGGACTATGCAAACACACCAAACATGTCGCTTTTATTAAAAAAACGGAGGCACAATTGAAATTATGATATTTTTGTAATCAAAGCACTTTATTGATTCCTCTGCCTGGTGATTATAGACCAAATAAACCTTCTCTGGATTTGTTATGAAATCTTTCCGGTTGCGTTTCAGTGCTAATGTTGTCATTTTGCATTGCACTCTTGTTTCTGAGTTTAATGACCTCCGGAGTTTTGACAAAGGATGGCAGCAGGGCCATAAGAGTTTATGAGAGCAGTAAAATGTGTCCGGAGGTAATCAGTCACCTTGACTTTGAATGTGAGAAAGCGTCTATTCAGCATTTAACACCCCACTGTAAAGACACTTGTGATGGGCGTCACTTACACAAGCCTGAGGATGCTGCCGCATTCAAGATGCAAGCAAGCTGGTTGATGGGAGAAAATCTAATTAATGAAATCTAAAAAGTTACAATGAAAATAATTAAGGAGTACTTATCAGACTTATTCTATGCAAACTAAAAAAAATGAATTATTTAAAAAAAATAAAGGAAAATTCATGCCACTGTGATCTGGTTATGCAGTCGCATGCATCAAGAGCTCAGAATTTCTGTAAATAATTTTTTGTGCGTGATAAAATAGATTTGTATTTAATGAGGAGGCGTTCAAACCTTTCTTTAAGTAAAAAAAAAGTATAATTATTGAATATTATGTAGTAGGTTAGTGATTTTATTTTTCCCTAGTACATAGTTGTGTATTAGGGAACATAAAAAACCTTTACGATTTTCACAGGAGCAGCATCAAAAAATGATTGGTGCGAAGAGAACTATGTAAAAAATTTTAATTTAATGTTAATAATTTATTTTCTAAACATTTTTCATCGACCCAATGAATTGGGTTAAAATACAGTTGGGTTAAAAGTTACCCAATAGTTCGGTTATTTATTTGATTGATTCACAGCAGTATATATTATTTAATATATATAAATTATAATATAAATTACTTAATAAAACCACATTATACTGTACCACTTTGTTGAAAAATACACGTTTTATTTATATAAATATGCAAATAATACTTTTTAACAATAAAATACTGTTTTACATTTCAAAATATTTGTAAGTATTTAAAGTCAAAACACACAAATGTGCACGTACAGCTGAGATATTTTCAAGATGCACACATATTAATTCATATCAAAACACAAATATACACAACATAGCATATATGTCATAAACATAACATAAAAAAAAAATCAGAAACAATAATTTTCAAATCCGCTAGTTGCTCAACCTACTGATGACCAGTAAAATATAGTTTTTACTGATCACTAAATACAAAGCTTTTAAGAAGGAGGCAATGTGCAGAAGGAACTCCTGGAACATTAAAGACTGTGTGCTGCAAAAACTCCCAAATAGGAGCAGAGGGCTTTGGGAAGTTGATGTCAAACACATAGAAAAGTTTGAAACACAGATCCACTGCTTGAAGTAACGTCTTCTGTTCCATCGCCTCCCCGTTGAAAATGATAAAAACTTGAGAGGAGTGTTCCTTGTCACCGAGCACCAGCACATGTGGATCCTGGCTTGTCTCATCGTTCACTGATGAGTACTGCTGCACCATATCAGTGCCAACCTTAAAAGAATAAATAAAGATCAGTTGACACGCATAGTGATGATATTTCATAGATAAAATAATATTACAAATGAGCAAATTCAAATGGTTTAAAGTGATAGTTCAGCAAAAATCTTTTTTTGTTTTTTCCAAAATATCTCTTAATATTTTGCGTCTCTTAATAAAGTTATACACCTAAGGTCCCTTGGGTCATTTTTGACCAGAATGTTAGTTTATTTTTAGGTATAAACACATTTAGTACTACACATTTAAAAAAAACATCAGTTTTAGATTCATAAGATAATTTACTGTAATTAATGGCTATTCTAATAGATGCATAATGAAAATGATTAAATCATAAAAATCAACACTCATAAGTGTTATAACAATCATTTAGTTTTTAGCGCTTTCCTAACACTGATGTTTGTTCTGTTTTGAACAGCAGGCATCACTGTTGAATCACGAACGCTTGAAAGTAGTGAATCATTTTGCGAATCAATTGGTGTAATTGAATCAATTCAATTGGCAATTAAAAGGTTGCTTCTCGCATTATGTCTTTGTTATCTGAGAATTTGACTTTTCTAGCACAGAATTTACAGATTTTGAGTGTCTCTCATTTTCGTTCTACATAACTTAATGTTACTGGAACGAGTCTGACAAGTTAAACAGTCCGTGCGGCACGGTTCAAGTGAACACCCCTGATTCGTTTATCATTTAGTGTTTCCCAATGTGATAACGATACTAGTGCAACCTTACAAACTGTAACGTTAGTCAGAACTCTCTGTTAACTGTTGAATAATATCGTAAAGAATTTAAACCCAGTGTAATAGACAGTGATTATCACCCTGCAGCCCAAGCCTGGTTGCCCACTTAAGATAAGCAGGGTTGAGCCTGGTCAGAACCTGGATGGGAGACATCCTGGGAAAGCTAGGTTGCTGTTGCTAGAGGTGTTAGAGAGACCAGCAGAGGGTGCTCTGTGTGGGTCCTAATGCCCCAGTATAGTGACGGGATGCTGTACTGTCAATAGAGTACCGTCTTTCAGATGAGAGGTTAAACTGAGGTCCTGACTCTCTGTGGTCATTAAAAATACCATGACACTCATTGTAAAGAGTAGGGGTGTTCTGTCCAAAGTCCCACTGGCCCTTGTCTATCATGGCCTCCCAATAATCCCCATCCATTGACTGTCTGTATCTCTCTCTCCTCTCCACTGTAGCTGGTGTGTGGTGAGTGCACTGGCGCTGTTGTCCTGTGGCAGCCGTTGCATCATCCAAGTGGATTCTGCACACTGGTGGTGGTTGAGGAGAGACCCCCCCACATGACTGTAAAGCGCTTTGGGTGTATGGCCATAAACAGTAAAGCGCTATATAAATGCTTCATTCATTCATTCATTCATTCATTCCAGAAACATGAGTTTAAAGTATACTAAAGTAGGCATATAACATTTCGTCACACATTATTAACGTTGGGTTACTGTTATACACCTC
>JAUMHI010000006.1:2779062-2802450 GCA_032359435.1 Enteromius unitaeniatus | reverse complement strand
AGGGAAACACACACAACAGAAGTCCTGGGCGCTGGAGTGCCCTCCAGTGGTCTGAATGGGCACATCCAGCTGAACGTCACAGTGATGAAGGCATAGCTAGAGAGCACACTGTGCATCCAATCAAAGCATAATGTACTGATGTCAAACAGCGATCAATCTGTGAGGTCAGTGCTGCTTCAAGCCCAACACAGCTTGCATAGTTTCACCGGAGGGGCAGTGCTCAGGGGCTCCACTGCATCACAGATCTCCGATTTAGAGCCGTCCAATAAATCCTGCTCACAAAAAAACTGTTTATCGGTATGAATCCACCTTTAAGTTTTATATAGTTCACAGTCCTTGTAACATGTTTCAGCACTGCATTTCTTACATTTATAATGGGTTTACAAACAATTCTCAAAGTTGACTTTACACAGACTTTAAACTAGAGAGACATTCTAGTTACTCACCAAAAAAACAAAATAATATTACTGTTATTATTATAATGTATTCCAGAAAAATAAATA
The DNA here is from genome assembly GCA_032359435.1 of Enteromius unitaeniatus. Classification (NCBI taxonomy): domain Eukaryota; kingdom Metazoa; phylum Chordata; class Actinopteri; order Cypriniformes; family Cyprinidae; genus Enteromius; species Enteromius unitaeniatus. Next base: position 2,801,947 of record JAUMHI010000006.1, on the reverse strand, counting down.
ATTACAATTACACGTACCTTTTAAGGAATCACAACATTAGATTTGACTATACAGCAGCTTTACAGTAGAAAGAGGAAATACTTCTTTGTCCTCGTGGATACAGTGATGTCACTGTGTAAGTCAAACACTAACAGAGGAAATAATACCTGCTCTTTCCACCTCAGTTAAATATTTCTGTGAAGATTGTTCGACGCTCATTTATCAAGATGGAGCTGTATATAACCATTCTCACCCTAACTACTGTTCTTACAACAAGTGCTGGATGTAAGTTATTTTTTATTGCTTAGGTACTATAACTGATCAACTGATCAAAAAATCATACTGGACTAATGTGAGTGTGTGTGTCCAATGTAACTTATCAGCTTCAAAATTCAAATTTTATGTATTTGTATAATTGTTATGATGCTCAATCTGTTTCAGTTGAACATGAAGCACTCACATTTATAACATGCTCCGCTACGGAAGAAGAGGATTATATTGGATATGATGACGAGGAGTTGTGGCATGCTGATTTTAAAGAGAATAAAGGAGTATATACAATACCTGATTTTATAGAACAGACCACATTCCCTGGACTTTATGAGATTGCTGTTAGTGACGTGGTAGGATGTAAACATGACTTACCAACATATGCTAAGGCTTTTAAGAGTATACCACAAGTAACAGGTAAGATATGAGAATGTCTTTTACATTGTTACAGTTGTAAACATTATTATTTAAAGTTTAAACAGAATGTGAACATTCTGAAACACTTTTCCCTTTATTAAACATTTATAGGGGGTGTTCTTAATAAAATCAATATCACACAAGCAACATATATACCCTAACCCTAACCCTAATGACTGCATATCATCAGTATCCCAAAACAAAACTAACAAAAAAAAACAGCAATCTTTGGTTTGATAGGTTTTGAAGCTGGGATGCTGGTTTAAGCTGGTTTTTGCTGGTCCTTTGCTGGTTTAAGTTGGCCACAATCTTTTATTTTTTTGCTTTAGCATGATGTATATTAAATAATCTGCAAATGCAGAAATGAAATTCTATTATGTTAACCAATGAACAATGGACTACTTGCATTACTTCCGTATTTTTCTTTTTAAGGCTCTGGAGTTTCTGGTTAGTGTTCAGCATACATACAGATAAGTTTCTCATGAGAACGCAGACTAATATTACATTTTAGGCATTTCATTAAAGAACAATTAGTCACATTCTCTGCGTTAACATGAATTATCTTCAACCTGCTGATATATTGTCACAAATCGTGCTGGTTCACAGTAGCGGGAACCTTCACCCAAGTTTTAACCTTCCCTCCCGGACTTCTTTTATCCACGTACCTGGGCTGATTTCACCCCCAGGTGTTCGGCATTATTTGCCAGTGACTGGACGCTAGATCAACGCAAAGTATTAATTGCCCCTGGTTTTAATTCTGAGTGTTTCCTCCTGTTTGATTTTCTGGTTTCTGTTTGGATTGTTCTTGGACTATTGATTTCCGCTGCCTGCCCTGATTTATTCTGCCTGTTTTTTGACCTCGGTTTTTGCTTGTCTCTGATATTCCTAATTACCTGTGTACCGACCTCTGCTTGTTTGACCACTCGAATGGATACGAATGGATACGAACGCCTCCAGTGATTCATCACATATATTGTCTACTCTCCAGCTGTGCATTCTGAATAATAAATAAATATATTTACAGGGTTAAAACAGAAAAATAATGGTTTATTCTGCTCTTATTCATCAGCTCTCACAAACGTTGCAGCATCGCGATTACTGGTTTAGCGCGCTGACACCCTCCTGTGGTGAATCACGGATGATTGTATCATAGACGGACACTGAGCAGGGAATAGTTCAGACTGAGTTTGTTTATTTCTGGATGGGATGAGCACAATAGTAGTAGACAAATGGTAATTAGAGCAGGGACACAGGTGACTGGCGAGTCAGGGGAACAGGAGAACTGGGAAAAGCACACACAATGCTAATGGAAACCAAATGTAAGTCAGCCAGTCAACTAAATCTCTCAAAGGATACGAGTAAGTCCATTACGTATGAATGAGGGTTGAATTGAGGAGGATCTTCGTGATTGTGAGGGCCGAAAACCCCAATGTTGTGGTGGTCTCCCACTCCCATGAGGTGCAGGGCGGTCATGGTGTGCTGCATGAAACTCCTAAGTTAATGTGGGGTCAAGAATGTCCCCGTACCCGGTACCCGTGACCATTCCGCTGGGTGGAGTCATCTACTTCCACTAGAATCTGGGCACTCGTGAAAGCTTCCTTTAATGTTTGAACACCTGTTTTTTTCAGCTGGAATGGTATGGTATGGGATGGTATGTTACTGTATCCTTGGATGAAACGGCAATAGATTTTATAGCAACCGAGGAAACGCTGGAGTTCTTTATTGGAGGTGGGTCTTGGTCAGGATGTGATTGTGTCTTCCCCTTCCACTTAATCTACCTGGATACCACTGTGATCAATGTTATACCCCAGAAACTGGATGGTACATCGATGAAGGCACACTTCTCTGCTTTGAGGTACATCCTGGTACTCACATAGACATTTTAGGACCTCTGCAATGTGTCGGCAGTGTTCAGCCAGGCTCTGGGAGTAAATTAGAATGGTGATGACAATGACAAATATTTGCAGGAACTCCCGGATCACCTCAAGCATGAAGTCCTGGAAGACAGAAGGAGAGTTTACAAGTCCATATGGGATGAGTGAATTGTTTTCCACTCATCTCCTTTGCATATTCTGATGAGGTTATAAGCACTGCAGAGGTTCAGCTTCAAGAACACAGTGACTCCACAGAGAAGTTCCAAGGCCGCAAGAATGAGAAAAAGGGGATACCTGAACTTGACTGATCTTGTTGAGTGCGCAGTAATAAAAACAAAGCCACAAGCCTCCGTCCTTTGCCACAAAAAAAGAAGCTGGAAGTAGCAAGGAAAGATGAAGGGTGGATGTAACCTTGCTTGAGAGCGTCTTCAACGTACTGCTCCATGGCCTTCTGCTCAGGGAGTGGATAAACTTTCAACTGGCCTTCACTGGCACTGGCTCACCCAGAAGCAGATTGATGGCACAGTCCTGTGAGCGATGAGACGCTAACGCTAAAGTATGAAAATAACACTTGCCAAACCCTTGTTAGCTCCGAGCAGCGCAACCTGTTCAGAGTAATCCTTTTGCCTAACAGAGCTGTTTGCAGAACAGATGGAAGATCATGTGCATTTGTTTCATTATGTTCATTAAAGGACATGTTAGAATTTTTTTCTTTTTGTTTTGGTTTGTTTTTTTGTGAACAAAGAAAACATGATCATGCATGATAAATCATAAATCATGATGATGTACCCATCTTAATGTAACTGAACTCATGTTAGAGCTCCTGACAACTCATGAGATATTACTGCTTGAAGTAAGGCATAATTAATGCATGCATTCATAGTAATTCATGACCCTTTCCAGCCAGTTGTGCCCCATAAAATCTACATAATGTATAGTATAATACTTTGTTTACTAAAAAATGATTTCTATTCTTTTCTGTGTTTAGATGTAGATGCACCCCAGACGTCCATCTATCCCAAAAATATTGTACAGCTGGGTGTTCAGAACACCCTTGTCTGTCATGTGACTGGCTTCTTTCCTCCGTCTGTCAACATCTCATGGACTAAGAATAACGTTAATATAACAGAAGACATTAGTGTAAGCCAGTACCATCCACAGAAGGATCATACCTACAATATCTTCTCCACTCTTAAGTTCACACCTGCTGATGGAGACATTTACAGCTGCACGGTTACCCACGAAGCCCTGCAGGGTCAACCTCAGACTAAGCTATGGGGTGAATGTGATTTTTAAATACTACATAAAACACAATACAATAATACAATGGATATTACAATCAAGTACTTAATTCTGTTACAAAAACTGATGTGTTCATCTTTTATCCTATGTGTATTGTCCAGATGTGGAAGGTGCCATGCCCAGTGTTGGTCCAGCAGTGTTCTTTGGAGTGGGTCTGACTCTTGGACTGTTGGGAGTAGCAATGGGAACTTTTTTCATTGTTAAAGGAAACAACTGCAACTGACTTGAAATCAAACTTTTTTAAATTGTTAATTTACTGATTAATTATATCGTCATATCTGAGATTATATTGACATAATACGTTGCTATAGTTTGCATTTTGATGCATTCTGACTCCAAGCTTAATGCATTCAAACCATTTCTCCACGTTTTTTTCATTTATTCTGCTTTATTTTAGTAGTCCTATATTCATAAACACGTATACTGTGTGTGTGAAACAGTTTTTTTCTGTGTTGTGTTTTCTTTCTCTTGCATGAGTAACCAGACGGACATGAAGTTACGGTTCAACTGCTTCTTTAATCTGATTACACAGAATATGTTAAAGGGGAAAGTGCAACGCATTTAGTGCATACATTGAATGCACAGATAAGATAACAAAATTAAATTACAATCTTAATAATGAAATCATAAAAATAATAAAACAGACATGAAAAATATAGTTATTGAAATGATTTAAAGAGGAACACTAACATTTAAAGTGATGTAAAAAGATGACATCAGATTAAATAGAACTTGACAGAAACCCACCTCTCCCATGCAGAGACAGAAAGGGAAGAGGTGGTGCTAAGACAGGAAATTAAGGTTTACACTGCTGTAGAAATTTAAAGGCAGGATGCACACACAGATAGGTCTATTAGATATACACTTACCTCTCCCATTAGAATTAGACAAAATCAAGGTGCCAATTACACCTTGTACACTTAGACCACATAGTCACAATCTAAGAAAAGTTTCACTAACAAGAAAAATACAAGGAACCGGTTCCCCAAAAAATTCATGTACTGAGAGTAAACCTTAAATTAGACTGAAATTCAAACATGAATAACTGCAGCTCCAGAATCCAAACCCAACAGAATTAAGGTTATATCAGAAAGCCCACTCACTGGTTTAACAACTCTTCCAAACCTGGTAGAGTAATGATCAGCTGTATGTAGGGTCAGCACCAGCCACAGTATTATCATCAGCCACTGTCACAGCGAGTTGTAAACTTGACTCTTGGTGGCTGGGCAACTGAGAATGCACATATGAAGCAGTGCATTCCTTATTGCATGTAGCTGCATTGGAGATGTTTCTTAGCCTTATTACTTTAATTACCTGCATCCTCTTTTGGCTCAATCTCGGCAACAAAGGAGCAATTGTCACTATGGGTCAGGGCAGCTAGACCCAGCTTTTTGAAGCTGCTGCCAATGATCTGGACAAGCTCACAGAGACTGTAACGTATCAGTATCAGTTTTTTGTGAGGATATGTCCATTTCTACCAGGACTTGTTTAACCTACAACAACGACAAACCAAAGTGGTTCTTGCAAAACTCAGCCAGCTCTGTCAGGCCAAAGAAGATGCTCGCAGGAATGGGGACAGGGCCTTGTACAAACAGGCCAAATACACACTGGAAAAGGAGATCAGATTGGCAAAGAGGAATTATTCCGCAAGGCTAAGAACTCAGTTCTCATCTGGTGACACCACTTCCGTGTGGAAAAGTCTGAGAGACATCACCAGTTACAAGACTCCATCCTCCAACACTGTGGAGAAACAACAGTGGACACCACACTTATTTGCCTCATCCAGGACGGTGACGAGTCTGCTTACAGGCAGGAAGTTAACAGTCTGAACAACCTGGAGCTCAACACGCTCAAAACAGTGGAGATGATTTTGGACTTCAGGAGGAACCCCCCTGACTATTCTCTGCACTATTATAACGGTCTGGTTCGCTCAGCTACTAACTCTGACCTCAGAAGACTGCAGAGGGTAGTCAGGACTGCTGGGCGAATCATCGGTACATCCCTCCCTGAAGAACTTTACTTAGCAAAAAGGGTAATAAAATCACTCTGGACCCCTCACACCGAGCACACTTGCTCTTTAATCTGTTGCCATCTAGTTGATGCTACAGAGCACTTGACACCAAAATGACCAGACATAGGAACAGTTTCTTCCCCCTTAACACTTAACAACATAATTTTTGCACATATTTTGCACATACATGTACAAACACTTCATCTTCATTCTTACTTGAATGTCTATATTATTTATTTTGTTTTTGCACTACTTTGTACACCATTTTGTGTAATTGTATGTTATTCTTTTTATTATTTGTGTCTTGTCTCTGTCATTCTGTTGCACTGTAGAGGTCTGTCACTAAAACAAATTCCTTGTATGTGTAAACATACCCGGCTATAAAACTCATTCTGAAGCTCATTCTCTTGACCAGAATCATCAGTATCAAGCAAAGGGAGTAAGTTAACTTGCAAAAGAAGATTGCGATGTTTAGTGCTCTCATTACCGGCTCTGTCACGGATCCAATACACATGTATGGAAGGTTTAGAGGCAATGACAGTGTATACGACAGGTTCCCATCTGTCAGCAAGTTTTCGTTTCCCTCTGCAACCCATTGGCCACAAGCACCTGGTTTCCAATTGTGATGAAGAGGCACTGAAGTCGTCAGAATCCATTTGCTAGCTTTATTGTACAGAGTAGTCAAACAGGCAGAGATCGGTACACGGGCAGACAGGTTTGTAGAAGACAAGGCAGTAATCGTTAACAAGAGACAGAATTATCACCGACAGTAAATAAGACTTCGCGATGAAGTAGCATCTTTCGTGTGCTGTACAGTTGTATACAAACATCATGGTCTGCACCAACTGCGGCCACCTCTACTTAGGTGTAGGTGGGAGGAACCTCAGCATGCCACCTAATTTCCTGTTGAACCTTTTGGGACCACCATTCCCCATTGGGAGGTAATGGGTGGTTCGAGACTTGTCGATACCAGCAAGTTCAAGAAGCTCAGCAATCATTTCACTCTCAAATGAAGCACCTTGGTCAGAATGAATACGCTGGGGAAATTGCAACTATCAGCAGCCAATTCTCGGCTCCACGCATACAGGAACCACTACAGACAACATTCACAGCTAACACCTCACTCTTCTCTTTCTGTCCTCTCTCTGAAGCAGAAGTTTTCAAACTTCTCCTCTCCAGCCATCCTACAATAGCCCCTCTCACCTTCTCCAAGCAATATCTCCCACACTCCTACCAGCACTTACACACAGCATCAACACATCTATCCTAAAAGGCACTTTCCCCACTGCATTCAAGCAGGCTTGGGTAACCCCACTGCTCAAAAAACCTACATTAAACAATTCACTTATAGATAACTACAGACCGATCTCCCTCCTTCCATCCATAGCAAAAACACTTGAATGAGTCGTTTCTAACCAAGTACCGCTATTTCTCACACAGAACAGCTTATTGGATGCTAACCAATCAGGATTTAGGAGTGGCCACTCAACTGAAACTGCATTACTGTCAGTCACCGAAGCCTTGCGGGTTGCAAAAGTCGACTCCAGATCATCAACACTCATTTTACTAGATCTTTCTGTTGCTTTTGACACGGTAAATCATCAGATCCTCCTGTCCACACTCTCATCACTGGGTATCACAGGGATTCCACTTCGCTGGTTTGAATCCTATCTCACAGATAGAGGTGGGAAGGTATCCAAAACACATTGTCTGGTCACTGGGGTTCCTCAGGGATCAGTTCAGACCCCTCCTCTTCTCCGTATACACTACATCTCTGGGGCCCATCATACAGGCACATGGCTTCTCTTACCCCTGCTATGCAGATGACACACAGCTCTATCTTTCATTTCAACCAGACGACCCAACAGTGGATGAAAGATCATCATCTACAGCTCAACCTGGCAAAGACTGAACTCCTCGTTTTCCCTGCAATTCCAACTCTACAGTATGATTTCACCATCCATTTGGATACATTAACTACTTCCAGAAATCTTGACCTTATCTTCGATGACCGACTCTCCTTCAAAGACCATATTGCTAAAACTGCCTGATCTTGCAGGTTTGCCCTACACAACATTAGAAAGATCAGGCCATTTCTTACAGAGCATGCCACACAACTTCTTACCCAGGCCATGGTCATCTCTAGGCTGGACTATTAACCCTACTCGTTCTTTCCTTCTAGCTTGTACTTATTTGAACATTGCCTGTTATACGGTATTATGAGCACTTAGTAAATAGTTTTTGCCTCTTTAGGACTAACTGCTTGATGTTTTCCCCACCTGTAAGTCGCTTTGGATAAAAGTGTCTGCTAAATGAATAAATGTATATGTAAATGAAATCCATAGACACAGAAAAAGCCATCCCATATTTTCTTGGCCACTGTTTTAGTTGTCTGATCCCGACACGAAAATGCATGTGTCAGCTTTGTGAAGCGATCTGTGAATACTAAAACATTTAGTATTCACAGATTTGTTGTGCCAATCCTCAGCAGTTTTGCTAAAGACACACCTTGGACAGTTCTTCCCATAATCTCACATTTCACACTCCAAATTAGGCCAGAAAAACCTCTGACGGGAAAAAGACAAAGTGCATGACTGCCCTTGGCGACCAGCTAGGTAGTGAGCACCAGAAAGTGCTTGACATTTTAAGGATTCAGGTAAGAAAAACGAATTTCCTGTGCTTAGTGAGCGGGTCTTTAATAGCTCTGTACAGGATGCCAAAGTTTATCCCACTGCTTCAGGATCTGCAACACATACAGGTTTTCGTTTGCACGTTCACATCTTGATATGCTGTGCTTTCTGTCAACATAATAACACACTCTGGCAATAACAGGGTCTTTGTGCTAATGTTCTTGTAAGTCGGTAAGCGAAAGGGAATGTCATCAGTGGACATTGATGTATCTAGCTCAAAATCAAATTGACCTGATCTTAATGTTTGTGGTTGGCAGGTCATTTGGAATGCCTCTTGCACACTTCCATCTTCAACACTGTGCGCTTGTCTCAACAATTCAGAATAGGGCTCTGACAAGTCGCTGACTAACAGGCCTGACAAATGGATCCCTGCTGAGTGCGTCTGCCACCACATTAAGTTTCCCAGGAGCATATTTGATCTGAAAACAATATGGAGCAAGTTTTGAGACCAAGCGCTGCTCAGCAGGAATCTGAGAAAGTACAGCACCTAAGCCGTGTAATGACCCATCAGTACAGAGCAGAAAAGGGCGTTCAAAGTCTGGATGAGCTTCAGTTCAAGGGCTTCAGTTCATTTCAGTTCTTCATAGGTCACATCACAGTGTACAGTCCAGTCCTGAGGTGTCAACTCCTGAAATGTTCCTGCTCTCCTACAACCACCTGCACCTTTTGCTGAATGAAGGAATGAAGGCTTGGTAGTTCAGGACCATACCGAGAAATGAACAGATTTTCTTTTGTGGGTTTTTCTTTTCTTGCGTGTTTCCATCTTCCTTCATTAGATCCTCTTTTTTAAAAGTAGAGATTACTACACCTAAGTTTCTAATATGATGTTTTTTTGGGATGTAAGATCAGCAGATCTAATATTGATTCTTAAATTTGTAATCCTACAGTACCATTGATCATATGGCCCAGAAACTTTACAGACTTTCTCAAAAAGTGACACTTTTTGGGAGCTAGCTTCAGGTTGCTGGATCTCAATCGAGAAAACTCAAGAATCGAGAAATCTCCAAGCGCCTCAGTGCCTCCTGCTCAGATGGAGCAAAAACCAACAGGTCATCAAGATAACAGAGGAGACTAGAGAAGTTAAGGTCACCAAAAATACTGAGCATCAAGCGCATGAAAGGTGCCGGACTATTACATAGGCCTTGAGGGAGATGATTATACTCATATAGCTGCATCGGTGTTGCAAAGGCAGTGTAAGTGATTGATGTGGTAAAGGGTGGACATCTTTGATGGTTTTAGCATTGAGCCAGCCACAATCAGTGCAAACTCTCAGATTACCATCTTTTTTCCAAACCACCACTGAAGACGAAGCACATTCGCTGACAGATTTACTGATTATTCCTTTTTCCTCCATTTCACGCAACACTTCTCTCAGTTTTTGATAATGGGCAGGAGGGATGCAGCAATAGGGAAGATGGAATGGAAATCATATAGACGGATCAGTGCACAAAATCCTTTGCCTCTTCACAATTTAAGATTCAAGATTCAAAGCATTTATTGTCATATGTACAAAATAAATTGCATTTCTCTGTTCAATTATATATTTTTTGCTGTCCACAAACAAATGCTGAGGTAAAAAGTAAGTAAAGTAAGATAAGAATTAAGATTAAAGATTAACATTAAAATATCTGAATATTAAAAAGAAAAATATCTGAATATTAAAAAGAATATTAAAAAATCATCAAGAAAATGATGATTTTCTCCGCAGTTGTTATTACTCTCTGTAGGCATTTTCGGTCCATAGCAGTGGTGCTGCCATACCAAGCAGTGATGCAGCTGGTCAATGTGCTCTCCACAATGCAGCTGTAGAAGCTGCTGAGGATCTTCACTGACATACAAGCTTCCTCAGCCTCCTCAGGAAGTACAGCCGCTGTTGAGCCTTCTTGACCAGCTGTGTAGTGTTCAGTGTCCAGATGAGCTCCTCACTGATGTGAACGCCCAGGTACTTAAAGCTACTCACCCTCTCCACTTGAAGCTCCCGGATAAATAATGGCTGGTGAGGCCTCCTCTCTTTCCTCATGTCCACTATCATCTCCTTCATCTTACCAGTGTTGAAGGCAAGGTTGTTTTCCTCAACCCATGACACCAGGGCGGCCACCTCTCTCCTGTAAGCCGCTTTGTCCCCTCCAGTGATGCGACCGATCACTGCACTGTCATCCGCAAACTTCAGGATGATGTTGTCTTTTTGGGAGGCGACACAGTCATGGGTGAACAGGGTGTAGAGGACGGGGCTAAGAACACAACCCAGTGTTTGTGATGATGCTGGCTAAAGTCCTGTTGCCAATCCTGACAGACTGAGGCCTGCCAGTCAGAAAGTCCAGGAGCCAGTCACAGAGTGTGGGGTGCAGGCCGAGTGTGGTCAGTTTATGGGTGAGCTTGTGGGGGATGACCATGTTGAAGGCAGAGCTTTAGTTCACAAAGAGAACCCTGACATAGGAGTCTTTGTTTTCCAGGTGTGAAAGGGAGTAGTGAAGGGCAGCATCGATGGCGTCTGATGTGGATCTGTTGGCCCGATAGGCATACTGCAGGGAGTCCAGAGTGTCTGGGATGTTGCTCTGGATGTAGGCCAGCACCACTCTCTCAAAACACTTTGCAATGACAGGAGTGAGTGCAACTGGTCTGTAGACATTGAGGTATGTGATTGGAGTTTTCTTGGGAAGGGGAACAAAGGTTGTGGTTTTGAAGCATGTGGGAACAATGCTCTAGCTGAGGGACAGATTAAAGATAGTGGTGAGAACATCAGCCAGCTCGTTAGCACATGCTTTAAGGGCTCGTCCAGGGATGTTGTCTCATCCTGCTGCCTTGCAGGGGTTGATCTTTTTCAGGACTTTGGGTACTTGGTCTGCTGAAACTGCTGGTGCGGTGGGGGGTTGGGAGATTGTCTGGGTCTGGGAGTTCTCAAAGCAAGTGTAAAACATGTTGCGATCATCCAACAGACTGCCAGCAGAGCTGATGGTGCTGCTGGTGGCCCTATAGTCTGTGATGTGCTGCAGACCTTGCCACATTTGCCCCGGGTCAGCAGAAGAATAGAAACCATCCAGCTTCTCTCTGTACTGCCTCTTAGCCATTCTGATGGCTTTCCTCAGTCCATACTTTGTACTCTGTCTCGTTGCCTGATCTGAAATCAAGGGGGCGAGTTTGCAGCATGAGTCGTACCTGACTGTTGATCCAGGGTTTCAGGTTGGGGAACTTCCTTATTTGTATGGTGGGCACAACATTGTCAACACAGGTGCTGATGTACCCAGTCACATACTCAGCATAGTCCTGAATGTTAACAGAGGAGTCATCCACTGTGGCTGCAGTTTTGAACACATCTCAGTCTGTCAGTCCTGCAGGATGCTCTCTGTCTCTGGGGTCCAGAGTTTCACATGTTTTGTGACAGGGTTTAATTGTTTCAGACTCTGTCTGTAAGTCGGGTACATGAAAAAAGAAATATGGTCTGACTGTCTGACTGGAGTGAGTCTGAAGCTTAACAGCCCATTCCGGACTTTGTCCGAAAGCCAGGTTTCAGTAAAAATGAGAGCGCAGCATTCTCTTATTTGCCATTGTGTTGTGATTCTGGCTCGCAGTTCATCCAGCTTGTTTTCCAGGGACCGCACGTTGGCCAGTAAGAGGCTGGGGTGTGGTGGCCGGCTAGCCCAAGTTTTTAGCTTAGCATTGTAGCGTTTGGTCCAATCGGGCACAAACTATTTGTTAGATTTAACAAGTGTTAACAATCTTTGGTGCCACTTTCATCAACCCAAGAGGTAACTCAAACTGCAAATACAAGTGTCTGTGTAACCCCTGATGGGCCGCTGATAAGGCAAACCAGGCCTTTCATTGCCATGACAACCGCAGTTTTATTGCTCTAAAGAATGTGAACTCAACTTAACTAGTTCTCTTTTTGCAAAGACAATGGACCTTTCCCAAAATTAATTCTCAAAACACTGTTTACGAGAAGTGAAACAAAAAATGCTAGACAAAAAAATTGTTTTATTTATTTATTAGCCTTGTAATGATGATGCTACTACTACTAATAAAACATATGTAAATAAATAATATAAAATAAAGGTAACATTTACTTGGAAAAAGGTTTAAATAAAAAATGCATCACAGAATGCAAGAAGCTGGTTTAAAAAAATGCTATTAATATAACAGTGAAAGCAGAAAACAAAACCATTCAAATGAAATTAATTTCATTAAATAGTCAGTCACAAAAATTAAAATCAGCTGATACTGCTATAGTTCCCTGGAGCTAATCAACTCCTTATAGTCCTGTCTGTGCCTTCGTACTTCTTTTACTACAGAAACAATAAAATATCTTGAACTAAAGCATGACAACAAAAACAGAACCCTAGAAAGCATTAAATGTATATGTGTCACAAACCAGGTGAGGAGGCGTATGGGTTTAATTGCAAACTGTGTTTATTAGCTCAGAGTCAGGGCAAACAGAGTTGAGCATCGGCGAGAAGAGTGTAGGCAGAGACAGGTGAGTAAACGTAAAACAAGGCAAAGGTCAAATATGGTCAGCGAATGGATTCAGCTGCCTCAGTGTTTGTTCATAACAGAATGATAAGCCTCCTCGAATCCAGCGGGTATTTCTCTGAGGACTCCACACACGATCAGGCTCAGTGGAAACCATTGAACTCGATCTTCCAACGAGGGCGATGCCTCAAGGATTATGTGGAGGAATTCATCACCTGGTGTGCGGCGATGAGAAAAAGCTCAAGAACTGTTTTCTCATGGGTCTCGACGACCCGGTGGAAGACCCGTCATGGACTATTGCTGAGCTGATCGACGCGGTGCTGTAAATCCTCAGATCACCACTGACAGCTATTTTTAGACTGGCTTATGAAATGGCGGATGCCAACCCACTAGTGTGGGCACCAGCGCTGTCAAAACCCCCTGCTGTTCCTTTTCCTCTCCATACTCGCGAGGAATAAGGAACGCCAAGGGGTTCAAAACCATTGAAATCAAGAGAGCAGCCATTCATCTCAGCAGTCTTGGACATGCAAATGGCAAATGCAAATGTTTGGTCCAACCAGTACCAGTTCTACAGCCAGGAGTGCTGTTTCCAGCCCAGTCGGTACAGGTTGTACAGCACAAGGAGCTGTCACCCCTCCTAGTTAACCCCCGAAACGCTATCAACGGGTTCTAACACCACTACACAGCAAGAGGGGCTTTGTAGGGTCCAGTCTGGTTCGGTTGGTTCAGGGCTGAGGGATGTTCAGCTGGGTACAGAGCGGCAGCTAGGAGAGCTGTTCGCCATTCCTGCGATCCTTGTTTCACCCCTAGAAGGCAACTATGTCGTCAGTCAGCGAGAGGGGCTGTGTGATGTCCAGTTGAGCGCAGGGCTAAATATAAGGGAGCTGTCAGCCAACTCAGCGGTTTCTGACCCGTTCTTGCGGTTCCTAGCCCGCACGTAACGGGTCTCAACCCCGTAGCACAGCACAAGGAGCCGTGTCCAGTCATGACGGTTTGCGATTTGGGTTTCGTGTGGCCGGATCCGCCAGACCCAGTCTGTGATCCCGAGCCTGTGTGGCCGGATCCGCCAGACCCTGTATGTGATCTGGACCCATGTTCAGCCCGAGCTGGTTGGTGGAAGCGCCAGAGCCAGTGGTGGTACACCAACCAGAGAGACGGATGAGAGAGAGAGAGAGACAAGAGCACAGTCTATTCAGTCTAGAAGGGCGTTACTACTGTCTGTTAGGTCCCAAAGGGCACTTCCACAATCGGTCCATCCGAAAAGGGCAAGCTCATTATCAGTTTGGTCACGGAGGTTGCAACATCAGTCTGGTCGGTTCAAGAGGGCACTTTCATTATCAGTCGAGTCACGAAGGGCGTACCAACAGTCTAGTCGGTCGGGAAGGGTGAAATCACTTACTGTTTGGTCTAGGAGGGTGGATTCACTGTCAGTCGGGTTTCTGAGGGCGTACAGACAGTCTGGTCAGTCTAGAAGGGTGTTGTCTCTGATTGGTTGGTTCTCGAGGGCGCAAAGTCAGTCTGGTGGCCTCAAGAGGGCTCAGTCGCTGTCTGGCCGAACCAGAGAGGCTCTGTTGCCATCCGCTCCACCCCGGAAGATGGCCTCGCAGTCTGTTTCGCCCAGGTGGGCGTTCCCGCCACCTCATCCACCCTGGAGGGCTCCCTCGCCGACCGCCCTGGCTATGTGATGATCAGCTGGATGTGCCAGTCCAGACTGAATGGCACTCCAGCCCCCCATGTACTGTGTCATTTACCCCTGTATAAATACCCCAGAATTCCCAGTGTTCCCCGCTCATCATTGCGTGTGTCTTGTACCACCCTTGTAAGTGTTTTCCCTTGTCTCTCTGTGTTTGTATTTTGTACCTGGATTCACATTGCCGACCTCGCTTGCCTTCCGGATTACGACTCTTGTTTCTTTCCCTGGACTCTGTTTATAGATCGCACGACCTCTTGCTTTTCATTGGATTTGTCTTTGCTTTGCCTCCTCCACTGTTGTTCGCACCTGTATGATCTCCACCCATTTGTATCTGCCTGTGTGTTTGCTGATTAAAATACCCAGCGAATGGATTCAACTGCCTCTGTGTTCATTTATAACAGATAAATGAATAATAATAAACAAAAAAAAAATTCATTTTGGTCCGACTATATATTAAGTGTCCCTAATACCTGTAATAACTAGATGTGTATGTACAGTAGTATGTAACCACAATGTAAGTACACACCGGTACATAGTATCTACAGCCGTAATATTTCTGTAACTTCACACATGTAACAACCTATGTGTAAATATGTATACAATTTAGTTTTTTATATATACCCTCACAGTGCATCCATCCATACAGATCTTCTCTAGATTTGTCAGGTTTCGGGGCTGTCACTGAGCAACACGGGGGTTTCAGCTCCCTCCAAAGATTTTCAATTGGATTTAGGTCTGGAGACTGGCCAAAGAGTATAGAAACCCAAGAGGTGGAACTCAATAAAATGCTGAGGTGACCGCGCCTCAGCCATTTTGGGCTCACAGCGAGTGAATGTGTCTGCATCTGAGTCAGGTGGCTGTGATAGCATGACATCACCTACCCTTCCAGGAGCAGCTCCCGATGCTCTCACCTGACGGCAGGGTGTCCTCAGGGAGCAGGACGGTGAGGGTGGCTAAGATGGAAAGCTTCAGTGAGTGTTGGGTCGAGTACATCCTCCCAGTCTACCCAACACTTCTCCTCCGGTCCATACTCCCTCCCACTCAATCATATATTGTAGGTGTCCGCCCCGCCGAGAGTCGAGGATTTCCTTAACCCTGTAGATGTTTTCTTTGGGCTCGATTTCTGGTGGAGGGGGTTCCGGGCATTCTGGAGGAGGAAACACAGGGTCAGTATGACGTTTTAACAGGGTAACATGAAAAGTGGGGTTGATACGATAACGGGTAGGCAGCTGTAACTCATACATGACTTTGTTGACCTGCCGCACAATGGGAAATAGTCCTATATAACATGGATTTAACTTCTTACAAGGTAACTTTAATCGAATGTCCCTAGTGGACAGCCAGACCTTTTCTCCTGGTTGATATTGCGGAGTTTTGGAAAGACGGGTATCTGCCCAGGTGTCTCCTAATGGCCCGTTGAAGATGGAGATGGGCCGAGTTCCAGACTTGATCACTTTTCTGAAACCAATAATCCACTGCCAGGACTAATGATGGTTCCTCAGACCATGGGAAAAGGGGTGGCTGGAACCCCAACATGCATGAAATGGTGTAAGACCAGTGCTTTCCTGTCTCAGAGAATTTTGTATTCGGCCCAGGGGAGGAAGTGACTCCATTCCCATTGGTCTGGGAATGGTGGCCCAAGGATAGACTGATGGAAACCCCTAATAGGCGAAAAAACTCCCTCCATACCCTCGATGTAAATTGGGGTCCTCTGTCTGATACAATATCTTTGGGTAATCTGAAGTGCCTAAATACATGACGAAATAGAGCTTGGGCGGTTTTTAAAGGCAGAAGGAATGCCCGGGAATGGAATGAGTTTGCAGCTCTTGGAAAACCTGTCTACTACTACTAAGATGGTGGTGAAGCCCTCGGATTGGGGTAAATCTGTGGCAAAGTCTATGCCAAGATTGGACCATGGTCAATTGGGAATAGGCAGGGGCAGTAGTTTCCCTTCGGGGAGTCAACGAGGGGTATTTACCATAGCACAGACTTGACATCCGTTAATGTATCGTTGAACATCCATTGTTTCATACCTGGTCACCAATATCGATTACGTAGGAGGGTTAAAGTTCGGCGATTTCCTGGGTGACCTGATCCAGGGGATGTATAAACAGAGTCTAGTATAGGGAGTCGTAGTACCGTGGGAACATAGGTCTTATCGTTGGGGCAGTCAGGCAGTGCTGGTTCTTCTTTAGTAGCCTGTTGGATCTGGTTTTCTAGTTCCCACTGCACAGGGGCTAAGAAGACTGTGAGTGGTAATATGGGTTCAGGGTCATCAGGAATTGGGTCAGGTTCTTGTAACCGAGAAAGAGCATTGGCCCTTACATTTTTACTGCCAGGATGATATGTGATCTTAAAATCGAACCTGGTGAAATATAGTGCCCATCTGGCCTGACGTGAATTTAAGCATTTGGCTTCCTGAAGGTACTGCAAATTTTTATGATTGGTTATGACCTCGAAGGGCTAACTTGCACATACTCCATGCACGTGAGATTTGTGATCATTATCCTTCTCGTACTCACCTGAGATCCTTCTGTGTTTTATAGTATCCTGCTCCTTCGCCCACTCCAAGATCTTCATCCGCAAACCTGCCAAAGAGAAAGACAGATTAATAGAATTCGGAGGATTCCCGATCTGACGATCGCTACCGCTCTCACCTCGCACAAAGAATTTGGATACAGCACTCACCTGCACTCAGCACGAACACTCCGAAGGTTACCTACTCCCTCTTTGAGGGAAAGACGATCCAGAGATCGTCACAATTACTAAAGACATTGCACTTATTAATAAACTTGTGAAAACGTACTTCTCTTGTCCTGGCTCCTGCATTCAGAGCATTACACAGACACAGTCATATATTTATTCACACTGTTTTAATTTTTAAATAAAAAAATACATTAAATAAATGGTTAACACACATTGTAAACTCCAGTGACTATTGTAAGGTTTTTGTCATTTCTGTTCAAGTGCACACATTTAACTGAGAATAGTAGTATACAGTAGATCAAAATCAAATAAGACATTAAAAGCATCAGCAGCAGTTGTGTTATAACAGATAGTCTACCATTTCTGTCAAGTGTGCACATTTAACAAAACTGTAAATAGTAACAGAGAATAAAGTGGAAGTACTAGTAAACGATGGTGAGAAAGAAAAAAAATCTAAATCTAAAAGAGATTGAAAGACATAAGATATGAGTAGAATGGAAGTGTCAAGAATTTACTGATGAGTTGTTCTTGTTGATTAGGCTGAGAGATGCATCGGTTTTGCGTGCACAATATATGATGATTTCTTATTCTGTTAAATAAGTACACTCACTCCAAGCAGTACAGCTGCTTGTGTTTCGCCTGTTTGTGCTATCACATCTTATAGCGCCTGTCAGCAGGTGTCAGTCCAAAACGGCGGCAGCGCCTCCGCAGCGCCATCTATAGACTGTTACCCATATCAGTACAGAGTTTCGCCTCTTGGTACTTCTATACTCTTTGGACTGGCTAGGCCACTCCAGAACCTTGATATGCTTCTTACGGAGCCACTCCTTGGCTTTCCTGGCTGTGTGCTTTGGGTCATTGTCATGTTGGAAGACCCAGCCATGACCCATCTGTAATGCTCTGACTGAGGGAAGGTGGTTTTTGCCCAATATGTCAAAAAACATATTGTTCATCCTCTCCTTAATACAGTGCAGTAGTCCTGTCCCCTGTGTAGAAAAACACCCCCAGAGCATGATGATTCCAGCCCCATGCTTAACTGTAGATATGGTATTATTGGGATGATACTAATCATTCTTCTTCCTCCAAACACGGCAAATGGAGTTAAGACTAAAAAGTTCTACTTTGGTCTTTTCTGACCACAGATGAGAAGGAGCAGAATTATGCATAGCATTTTTTTCTTATCTTGCAACTTCTTTCTACACTCTTTTTCCCAATGTCCTAATTTTCCATAGTAATTGCATTTCCCTTCTTTTTTAGACCAACACTTGTCTTGATTTGTGCTAAATGTAGCTGTTGCAACTCTCACTTTTGCCTTAACATCAGCATCTCTTTCCCAAGTAGCCAGCATTTCTAGGTTACTTCTGAGAGTTTGATTAGTTAGGTTTAAAAATGGTAAAACTTTCCTGTACTCAGCTACCAGACCGTCTGACCAGATGCGGACTAGAGGTACTCTGTCATCCAGCACACTTTCAGAATTGTCTACTATTCCACTATAAATTGCCGCTGTCTGACAAAACTTTTCAGTGTATTCACTCACAGTCTCATCTTTCTTTTGCACACAGCTAGTGATACTGGACCAGACTATTTTGGGTCTCATGATATTCTTTAGAATTTTCAGAACACCTTCTTTCAAATCACTTTTATTAATTTGTCGTAGAGAGGCATCTTGCTAATCAATGCTCTTCTAAATTCAGAAAAAATTTAGCATGCTGAAGGTAAGCTGTGGGATAATCTCTCTATATCTATAATCTCTATATCTAGCCTGGAGCTCTTTGTTCTGTTCTTCTAGCTCTGAGTTACGCTGAGATTACTGTGTAGCTAGCGCTAAGCTAAAGCTAAGCTCTCTGTGACTACAAATTATACCTTTAACATTCTTCTTACGAATGCATGCTCCAATAACTTTTTTACACTCATCTACAGGCCAAGTCTTGTCTGGATGGATCTCATATTTCTTAGTTAATTCTTGTCTAACTTTTTCAGATACTATTAGGCTCATTTGCATTCCTAACAGTGATTTGAATTCGCTATCTGACCATAAAGGGGTTGCGTGACCACTTTTTTCAGTTGTGGGTATCAGCTTAGAATTCTTTCTGAACATTTTGTGAGTTTCTTTGTTTACCACACAATCACAACAATCCTTTCAAGTTCAGCGGTGCCTTTTGCTCTTTTGCCATAAAGGCTGGCAAAGTTTCGTCCAAAGCCATTTGACTTTGACCATCTGTACCTCCTCCTCCTTGTAAATGTATATATATATCACAAGGCCTTAATTAGATTACTTTGAAGACTACAGCACTGTAACGAACGGTCCGTTTAGTGATGCGTGTGTGATCGCGCTTCTCAGGTGGCAAGGAGTGTAGGGACACGGAACTTAGAACTTCAAACATTTATTATCACACGGAGGAAAACAAAGGCTGACGAGGCAGCAAACACAGAGCATAACATGAGCGAACACAGACATGTAACTTTATCACTGGACCCCCGACAACTGAAAAACAAAGGCTTTAAATACACTGAACATAATGACGGGGGTGGAGACAGCTAAAGACACACAGGTGCAATGAATGAACTGATTACGACGAGACAACCGGAAAGACCAAAAAAGGACATGGACTAGACCAACCAAAATACAAGGACGGGGGGAAAAACGGAACAAACCAAACATGAACGAATACACAGACACGGAACATGACAAGCACGGACAGCATCTTCAGAATTAAGAGAATTTTGCTTCCAATCCAAAGGGTCTCACTGGTCTCTCTGAAAGAAGTTTCACAACAATTGGTGCCGATTATCCGGATGGAGATTTCTCATCTAAATCAAGACAACTTCAACTTTCAAGCTCAACAAAAGATTTGACTTCGTTCCAGATCGAAACTAGCTGTGCAACAAAGATTTGGTGAGTTATACTCTATCCAAAAGAACCTAAAGGACCAGTTATCCTCTGCGCCGTCAGAGAAGCGTAAACAAAACAGCTGTAGAGTTTTATTTAACGAGTTATCATCTAGATATCCCCTTTTAGAAATGAAGTTTACCCTCTGTTAATCAGTGAAGTTATCCTCTAGAAATTCCTTTTTAGAGATGAAGTTTACCCTCTGTGCATCAGAGAAGCATTCCATGTTAATATTTTTGGTATCCTCTGTTAATCAGACAGGGAAGATTAGCTTCTGTATGTTGTTTAGGGAAGAGCTGATACCCACAACTGAAAAAGGTGGTCACGCAACCCCTTTATGGTCAGATAGCGAATTCAAATCGTTGTTAGGAATGCAAATGAGCCTAATAGTAACTGAAAAAGTTAGACAAGAATTAACTAAGAAATATGAGATCCATCCAGCCAAGACTTGGTCTGTAGATGAGTGTAAAAAATTTCTTGGAGCATGCATTCGTAAGAAGAATGTTAAAGGTATAATTTGTTGTCACAGAGAGTTTAGCTTAGCACTAGCTACACAGCAATCTCAGCATAACTCAGAGCTAGAAGAACAGAACAACGAGCTTCAGGCTAGATATTGTTGTAAGGCGGTCCTCGGTGGCGCTGTCCGACCGTCATCAGCGGAAACCCTCTCCTGAATATTAGGTCCACCCGGACCGATTTTACCCATGCACCTCGGGCATTTCCGTCCAAGGTGTTTTCAGTTATCTCCCCTTTAAAAGAGAGCAGGTGAGTTCCGCTCGGCGCGAAGTATTGTTTTGCCGACAATTACCAAGTCTTGTTTCTAAGAAGTACGATGGCACTCCGGGAAAGTGTAAGGGCTTCGTCATGCAGTGTAACATCTACATGACGCAACAATCCAGCTGTTTCCCTAATGATGATGCCAAGGTATCGTTGATATGCTCACTGTTGACTGGGAAGGCACTCGAGTGGGCTACCGCCCTCTGGGAGGGTCAAAGAATGACTTTCTTAAGCTAGAATAACCAGAGAATAACCACTTCAGCCTTCATTGATTCTGGAGCTGAAGGCAATTTCATTGATGAATCATATGCTAAAAGAATGTGTATTCCTCTCCTTTAATGTGGATCGGGCGTGGCCGTGGCAGCCTTAGACGAGAGACCGTTGGGCTCAGGAAAAGTCCCCTACATCACCAAGGACCTGAAGCTCTTCCTGGGTCCACTACACTCTGAAACCATCCGGTTCACCATTCATTCTCCAGACCATCCCATCATCCTAGGACTCCTTTGGCTCGAACTCCACAATCCCGTAATTTCCTGGAAGGATCATCAAATTCAGAAGTGGTCCACTCTCTGTCAGCAACGTTGCATGAATGAGGTGAGAGTTCCTTCCAGGAAGTGAGCAAAGCCACTTACTACACCAAGTTGGATCTGAGGAGCGCCTACAAAAGACACTTTCCAACAGTGGAAAACTGCCTTCTCCATGACCACTGGACACTATGAATATCTTGTCATGCCATTCGGTTTATCCAATAGTCCCTCCGTATTTCAAGCACTGATCAATGATGTCTTCAGGGCAGAACTCAACCAATACGTCATCGTCTACATTGCTGACATCCTGATTTACTCAGAGAACTACCAGGACCACATTAAACACGTCAGACACGTCTTGAGACTCCTAATCCAACACCATCTATACGCCAAGCTCACTAAATGTGAATTTCATCGCACCAGCATATCCTTCCTAGGATACGTCATTGGTCAAGAAGGAGTCGCTATGGAGGAGAGCAAGGTAACTGCCATTCTTAACTGGCCCCTTCCTTGTACCATCAAAGAGTTACAGAGGTTCCTGGGTTTTGCAAACTTTTATCGCCACTTCATAAGAAACTTCAGCCAGGTGTCATCTCCACTCACTACTATGACAAAAAAGGGGTCCAACATCCTCCAGTGGAATCCTCAAAAAGAGCAGGCATTCACCGACCTTAAAGCCAGGTTCACCACCGCACACATTCTCCGTCATCCCGACCCTGAGAAGGAGTTCACAGTAGAAGTGGATGCGTCCAACACGGGGGTCGGGGCAGTGCTGTCACAACATCAGGGAGATTCAGGCAAATTACACCCATGCGCCTTTTTTCACGCAAACTATCCCATGCAGAACGCAATTGTGATGTGGGAGACTGAGAGCTCTTGGCTATAAAGTTAGCTTTGGAAGAATGGCGTCACTGGTTGGAGGGTTCCAAACTACCGTACACTGTATTTACCGACCATCGAAATCTGGAGTACCTACGAAATGCTAAGAGACTAAATTCTCATCAGGCCCGCTGGGCGCTCTTTTTCACACGCTTCGACATTCGACTCACATATAGACCAGGCTCCAAGAACGGCAAGGCTGACTCCCTTTCACGACAATTCGATCACCAATCCACCATCAACCCACCAGAATTCATTATTCCACCTCCGAAGATCGTAGCCCCTATCCGCTGGGATATTCAGTCCGAGATCACAGAGGCCCATAACATTGAACCACCACCCCCGAACTGCCCAAACGATCGAATTTACGTACCTGAGTCTCTACGGCAAAAGCTCCTACATCAAA
>JAUMHI010000006.1:2761228-2776228 GCA_032359435.1 Enteromius unitaeniatus | reverse complement strand
TGCTAATATTACTCAAAACTTGCGCTTTAGAAAACAAAGGGTTGTGACTCTGCTACAGCAGTTTTTAAATGTAGGAACCTTAAAGTGAAGTAATAACGAATGAATGTTTAGGGGAGCGTTTCGAATTCGTTCTGAGGTTTGAACACTGGCAGATGGATTCGGGAAAAACAATTGGCGGATGACATCAGTCTGCAGAGTGATGACATCATCTACATCTGTGATGATGACAGAAACACACGTGTAAATCATTACATCAGCACTCTAAGTCTCGGTTCTAATGAAGGCTGTGTGGATTTTGTCCCTCTTGAACCCTATAAATGCAGGTCTGTCAATGTCACATCAGTTTCCAGATGCATATAGCGCTTCTATATCTGACCGCAGCATCTGACGCTGTCAATATAAAAATACTCCTTCCACCTTCTCTGCTGTGGGAGCGTCTCCTCATGTGGATTCAATAAATCTAACTAAACTGGAGTCACGATTTCATTATTTGGATCATTGCGGTTACAACTGCTAGGAATGAGGCTATTCAATTTAAGAGCTGCGTATGAAGAACAAAGCCCCTATTGATTTAGCCTGGGATAGTCCGAGGTCATTTGCCTGTTTTCTCCTTCTCAGATGATGTTGATGTTGTTTATGAGGCTGAAAGGTGCTTTAACTGTACAGATTCAGGTGCATCAAGGACAGCTTGTGAAAAGATGTTCAGTAGGTTGGAAGTGTTTTATTGAGGCGTGCAGAGATTTCTCTTTTTCACTGTGCTTTTTTTTTTTTTCTTTCTGTCTTGCAGGTGTCTGCAAATACACCCAGTATGTATTCTCAGGAACTGTTTCAGCTCTCCCAGTACCTGCAGGTATGGAGCGACACTGACCTCTACTGGCCACCTAAAGACATTAAGAGTCCAAATGCAAAGATTTGGTCATTTGAGATATTTGTCTGTTCAATTAACATATAATATAATTCTATAATATTTTATAATAAGTATATAATAATTAAAAAGTATATAATTACAATAATTATTTAAATAAATGCCGGATTCATTAATATTTATATATTATATAATATGTAGTATGTAATATGATTTATTATAAGCCACATATAATATTATAACATTTAATATGTTATAGTGCTGTCATATGATTAATCATGATTAATTGCATCCAAAATAGGTTTTGTTTACATAATATAGGTTATGTGTGTGTTCTGTGTATATTATGTATATATAAATGCACACAAATCTGCTAAATATTTGGCATATATTTATATTATATTACACACAAATATATAGTTATTTATATATTTAATAAACATAACTATATTTTCGTTAAATATGTAGATGTATTTGTGTATGTTTATACACAGTACACACACATATATTATGTAAATCAAACTTCAATTTATTTACCATATGATTAACCACAATTAAGCACTAAACAGAGTATAGCACTAAAAGAGTTATAAAAAATTTTAGTTTTTAAAAAAATACCTTTTTTTATTTTTTAAATAGCTGTTATATTATATTTGAATATAACTTTATATATTATTTCTGTGATGCAAGGCTGAATTTTCAGCAGCCATAACCATCTTAGATTTTTCAGAAATCATTCTAATATGCTGATTGATTAATTATTAATTAATTGAATCATTAATACATCAATATAATTGGAATTGATCAACAGAACAGCATTTAAAAAAAAAAAAAATTTTTTTGGTAACAATATCTGTCTTCACTGTTACTTTTGCTCAAATTAATACGCCCTTGGCATTAACTTTTGTTTTAAAAATGCATCTTTTGAGTCTGATAATGTGGTTGTGTTTGTGTCTTTCAGGAGGCCTTACACAGAGAGCAGATGCTGGAGCAGAAGTTGGCCACTTTACAGAGGCTGCTGGCCAGCACACAGGAAGCATCAGAGAGCAGCTGGCAGGTACATCTCACATGGCAATTAAAGAGAGACCATTATTAATTATTCATTACAGATAGCTGTTTATAGGCATGTTTAGTAGTGCTCAGAATATGTTACAATTACAGTTTGTTCCACTGTACTTCTGATCATATCAAGGTCTGTGTACGTGTCTTTCCAGGCTTTAATCGATGAAGACCGGTTGCTCTCTAGATTGGAGGTGATGGGGAATCAGTTGCAAGCGTATTCGAAAGTAAGGCCTATGTCTGTTTTGAGTGTTTGGATGTGGGCTCACAGAATTTAGTTCCTGTTCCACCAAAGCGTGTTGTTTCCTCAGAACCAAACAGAAGACGGTATCCGAAAGGAGCTTGTAGCCTTAACAGAAGACAAACACAATTACGAGACGACAGCCAAAGATTCCCTGAGGCGGGTCCTTCAGGAGAAAATCGAGGTGGTCAGGAAGCTGTCGGAGGTGGAGGTAAAAACACAGCAAAATCCTTTATTAACGCATGAATTAAAGAGGTATATTTTTATGTGTGCATGCTGCATTTATATAATGAAACATACAGAAATATTCTGAAATATTGTTAGTTTAAAAATTATTTTAATATCTGATTTATTACTGTGCAATTACTTTTTTAGGAAAAAGCAACATGCATCTATATCTGTTACATGTTTTTTTGTTGTGTTTGCTTCAATTGATCTTTTATTGTATTGCAGAGGAGTTTGAGCAACACAGAGGACGAGTGCACGCACCTGAGAGAGATGAACGAACGCACACAGGAGGAGCTCCGAGAACTCGCCAACAAATACAACGGAGCTGTCAATGAAATCAAGGATCTCACCGAAAAGATCAAGGCATGTCTGATGCTCACCCAAAGTGAAGATTTTCTGGAAATGTGCTCAGGCTATCAAAGATGAGTTTGTTTCTTCATTAGATTTGGAGAAATGTAGCATTGCATCTCTTGCACACTAGTGGATCCTGTGCAGTGAATGGGTGCCGTCAGAATAAACAGCTGATTAAAAAAACAAACAAACATCTTAATGCTCTAGTCCATCATTAAAAGCCAAATGCAAGAAACAAATCCATCCAAGAAATTTTTAAAGCGTTGCATCCGGATGAAACCATAATTCATGATAACACTGCTTCCAGAGTCTGGTCTAAATCAGAAAAGAAATGTGTACAGTTTTTATTACATCCAAAACTGCTCTAAAGAAAAAAAATATGTTTGGATTTTCCACTGGACGTTACAAAATGTCTTCACACTCACTGGAGTGGTGTGGATTATTGTGACGTTTGGACTCTCATTCTGACGGCACCCATTCACTGCAGAGCATCCATTCCTGAGCATGTGGTGGAATGCTGCATTTCTCTAAATATGAAACACTCGCCTACAAAATAGATGGCCTGAGTTGGAGTAAACCTTTAGATGTCATCAAATCTTCCTTTACATTTGTAAACGTTTATGTTCAGTTGGCAGAGGGCAAACATGAGGAGCTCACTCAGAAAGGCCTGAGTGAGAAGAAAGAGCTACAGCTGAAGATCGAAGAGATGGAGGAGAAAGAACAGTCGCTTCAAGCTCGGATTGAAGCTCTGCAGGCGGACAACGACTTCACCAATGAGAGACTAACGGCCCTGCAAGGTAAAATGCACAAGCATGCTATATTTCTCTCGGTTGAGAACAGTGCACTAAATAGACGAGGTTGAGGAGGAGCGTCTGTCAGCATAGAGCTCTTGTTTTTATTTTTGGTCATCCCAAATCTTCTCGTTGTCGTTTTCCAGTCCGGTTAGAACAGCTGCAGGAGAAAAGCATAAAGGAAAACAACAGTTTAGGTGAGTTGGAGACGCATGCATCTGCTGGTGTGCTGCTAACCTTGCATCACCTCCTTGACTAATTCAGCATAGGAGCTCGCCTTTGGTTGCCTGTTTTCATTTTCCGTTCTTTTTCCTTTCTTTGTCTGTCAGGCTTTGCTTCTGTTCTGTCTCAAAGGCCGAGAACTTTTGCATTGAGCATGTGTGTTCAAGTCTCCCCCCTCATTTCGCCAAATAAAATGTGTTTCTCAGTTCAGAAGTGAGGTAGCTTAACTGAACTGGTTGGCCTTTTTAGTTATATACACTAGGCTTCTTACTAGATAATAAGCTTCTTAATCCATTTTAATGTGCCATAGGGCTGTCAAAATTAAATTCATATTTTGTATTAAATATTCAAATTTCAGTAGCGAAAAAAAACTTTTGGCTTCTTTCCTTAGGCTACAAGGTGCTATATTTTGCACTTGTCTTCAAAGCATAATAAAAATAATACGACTACCTTTCAAATAATGTTTATAAACCATATATAATTAATAAAGTAGCTTAAACAATTAGGAAAAAACAGCAGCAGGAGCGCTTTTGCATTCAAATTATTATTTTTTTTCTTTTAAATTTGACAAATACTCCCTTTTTGACAGCCCTAATGTGCCACATTGCTTCTTATTGATGTTATTAATATAATGTAGTGTTTAATTAGGGCTGGCACTAAACACTGCAGGAAGATTGGACACTCCTGGTAAGGCACTAGGGTTTGAAGGAATCACTTTATTTATATTCCTGAACTGATTTCTGTTCTCTGGCGATAATATGAGAGGCAAATGAAACTACTGATGTGGTGTGCCACAGACAACAAACCTCTTGGCAGAGACGATTCGCTCAATGAACTGTCCCTTTATCATTCATTTCTTTGAAATATCTCAGGAATGATTAGGATGGCATAACGTGGGGTTTTGCTTCAATAAGATCTTTGTTGAGAGCTGAACGTGACTGAAAACTTCTAAGATGCTGTCATTTGGCATCAAAATGTGGGGTTAAACCACGAGTGATGTGCACGTCATTATACAAGTCGACATAATTGGGATTTGTTTGATTAAAAAAACCAAAAAAAAATGTTTGTTTTTTTTCTTTGTCTTTGTAGGGCTTCACAGTTTGCAAAAGAAAAACAAAAATCAATATAAAATAATAACATTATATTCATATTCTTACTACTGCTACTAGATAAAATACAATTAGAAATATTGCTATTATAATTCTATTCCACTGCGAATAAAAAACTTGTATTAAAAAAGTATACAAAAATACAACAGTTAACCAAATAATTACTGTAGACTTTGTTTACAATACTAATATTTTGCCATTTTTTTTACAAACTCTTTTCCACAAGATGAGATTAAAAAAATTATATGTATATACACTATAATAATTATTATTGTTTGTTGTATTAGTAGTAGTACTTCTATAATTCTACTAAATAAACTTTAAAACTTTAATAACTTTAAAAATGTACTCTTTCGCTGTAAATAAACTAATATTCAAGAAAAGTAAAATAGCTATAATTTTTCAGTGTAATTATACATTTGCATTGCTAGTATTTTTAGCTGTCTCAATTTCTTTGATTTTAAATGCAAAAATGAGAGCTTTTTTTTTTCCCCAGCCACATTTAGTATTTCTAAAATTTAAAATAGGAATCATCTGCTAACACGTGACCCTTGATGTCTCAGAGTCTTTCCCTCGGGTGACTGGTGAATGACAGGTTGTCAGTCAGTCTCTTCAGGTCCATGAATAGCTGCAGTCTCCCGTCTGTGTCCTTGTCCCGCCCTCTGCATCTCTGTTTGGTTGCGTCTCATGTTGTATCCTGTAGATCTGGCTTCTGTTTTAAAATCATCTGATGCCCCTCGATGTGGGATTTCTTCCACTTGCTGCTCATTTAATGGAGGGTTTTTCTTTCTTTGGTAGACCACTTTCTTTTAAAGAGTGGAGGAGACTGCACTTTAATCCAACAGTACATTGAGTGTCAATGTGAGTACACAGCATTCTTTCCAACGTCTTCCTCAGCCGTACTAATGAACCGTCTTATGAGCACCAAAGCAGGTTTCACTCTGTAAAGTGAGGAAGGTGTTTGCAGGGACATGAACTTATGCACCGCCCTGCATCATATTTGCTCAATATGCTTGTTTCTTACTAATATTGAGGTGCTGTTTTCAAAAATAGTGCCTTTTTTATTGGTGAGAAGCATTTGTAAGGTTACGTTGTCTTGTGTTGTCCCTTAATCAGCAGAAAAACTGAATAAAGACATTATTCCTGTCTTCCTCTGAGACGGATTACAAATATTACATTTTCACATGCGTTATTAATTCTGCAGTATAATAATGCTGGTTTATATTCTCTTATAAATTAAAATGCCATGTTTTGAATTAAAATGTGTGTTATTTGAATGCAATTCAAATGATCAAATTAGTTCACTTAAGGCTTTTTTTTGGTTTGTTTCAAAATGCAGGGCTTTTGCAATTTAAAGTCTATTATTTCTTGGCGATACTAGAGATTTCTTTCATTGTGCGTTTAATCAAATATCTTATCAAATCAAATTTTTATAGTGATTGTACATTAAACAAGCAGTTCACGGTGAACACATTTCCCGTGGTTCTTTTTAATTCAGAAAGATTTACGATTTAATTTAATTCCATTTTAAAAGTGGGTTTGTATCAGGCTCACTAAATTATTTACAACCACTACTGAATTAAAAAATCATTTTAAACTGAGAAACATTAGTTATTAAGTATTATTATTGATTAGGATCAGCAGACTCATTGATTGTTCAAATGATATCTTATTAAAAATGCATATTCACAACAGACTTGCATAAATAATTTGTGCTCTAACACTTAATTGGAGTACTTTAATTTCACTGAAGTATCACTGGCTGTCTAGCATACTGAAGCTCAGTCAAATAAACTGTGACTGACGTGGTGGAAAGGTCAAATAAATAAATAACCCCCTTTTTTAATAGGAAGATATATGCAGTTGTCTTGTTGATTTTGTCATTTGGAGGCTAAAACCTATTTATTCTGCTTGTAATGATTTAAAAAAAAATTGGTGTATGCTTTTTTTCTTTAGTTCCAGTTTGGTCTTCCTTAAGCAGACTTGGAAAGTTATGTTGCTGCTTTATTTGTTTGAAGCAATGAATGAACGTATACAGCAGAATAGAGAGGCTCTCAGGATCTGTTGTGTAATCAGAAATCTGTGTGGAGATCAGATCTTAAGCTTTCCCTCAGATTCATATAGTCTCTCAATACATGAGTGAATATCCTTCTCCAAACTCCACTCTTACTATTCTAAAGGAAAACACTCTTGCATGCCGTCTGTACTCACTTCACCTCCAGCTGACTTGGATTTTCTCTATTCCCGGGGATTTTCGCTCTTACCTGCATGCGTTCTGAAGTCCACGAGCTTCCACTGATGCTTTCCATGTGGTTTTGCTTTGTTGTGTATGTATGGAACTACAAATGCGGTTTCTGCTGATACTGTATTCGGCCGGGCTGCATCAGAGTCATTTAATGACTGAGATTTGATATTTAATAGATGCACCAGACAGATTCACTGAAATGCTTTCTCTCTCTTTATTTAACCAGCGGTGAGGCAGCTGAAGGAAGTGGTGGACTCATCCATTAATAAGCTGTCCAACTTTGACGGTAAGAGCACAGATTGTGTTTTCATTGATTGATTTGGAAAGACTCTAGGGCTGTTTTTACACCTTTGAGATTCATTTGAGGTGGACTCTCGAGAATGAAGGTGACTTGTTTTCCGGGTTTTATTCCACAGAAGTCATTGATGCTCATCTTCAGAATAACCAGACGACAGTGGACAACAGCTTGCCCAGTCCAGACAGACTTAAAGGTACAGTTACATTTTTATCACTTTCATCCAATGTGTTTCTTTCTAGATTAAGCTAGGTTACAGGGAACATCACACTGGTATGATGCAATCTGATGGCAACGAGGCACATGGTTTCACCTCGACCTCTATTTAAAACCGAATTAAACAACTGCGCTCTCTGGGTGGCAGGAATGAGCATTATGGTTATTTTTAGTATCCTCAAAGAGCCTGATCAGGTCAGGGTCATCACTGTAATGAGCTCTAATAAGATCATCATCAGTGAAGTTTGAACTGACTGTCTGTTATTATTATTATTATTATTATAATTATTAATATATTAGATAGATATACTGCTTGTGAATTTCATTTACATGTAAAAGTTTAAATCAGTTAAGCTTAATAATAGATAAAAACCAAGGTATTTCTTCAAAACATTTATCTTAATAGTAATTGTCCAAAAAAAAGCAGTTTTTTTGTTTATTCTTAAAATGGTTTAAATAAATTTTCCATAATAATTATTTTAAAACAAACTATTCGTTGCAACATTTTCATTTTTTTTATGTTTAAATGCATTCAGCCTAATAATAATTATATTAATAAATAAATAAAAATCACAAAAGATGAAAAGATGCTATAATTTTTAAGTTTTTAAATGTATTTAAAATAATGTGTAATAAATTGCTAAAAGTGACCTATTTGTTGTCATTTTTTAATTTCCATTTTAGAATGTTTGTATCATTCTGCATAAAAGTAATAATAATAATAAAATGTAATTTTTAATAAAGTTTAAAATATTTCAGCTCATAATAATAAAAACTAAAATAAGTTTAAAACTAATTCTTTGTAACTTAAATGCTTTCAGCCTCATAATAATGATACAAATAGCAAAATCTATTTGTTAGAACTTTTTTGTTTATATTTTTAAATGTTTATTCATAATCAGAGCAGAAAAAATGAGTTTATTCACTCTGGTCCAGGTTATATAACCTTATGAAATCTCCTCCGTGTGAAAAGAGATGCAGCTGATGTGAGAAAGAGATGCCATATAAACTCCTCAATTCCTTCCAGATGATAGTCCGAGATTACAGCCACACAGATTACACCACAATTCACCAGCCAACCATCACACATGATGACATCCTTGAGTTTTCTTCCATTCAAAGCCACAGTTGGTTCTCTACACTGTGCTTATTCACGGCACACTGAGTTCAGAAGATCTATCATGTGATGTAACAGCAGGATGAGTGCTTTTTCAGGTCATACATTGATTTAAATGTGCAGTGTTTGGCCTGATGTCTGAGAGTAATGGAAATATCTTGACAGCATTGACTGATATGTTCTGTTTGACATTTACAACTTTAATAGAAAAGATACAGTAATTTCATTAATATCCGATGATGCATGAACACATAGCCAGGAGTTTTCTTTAGACCGGCGTCACCTCCTCCTGTTCAAACCCCATTTATAACTCTTTTAGTCCGCATGGATATTACTAAATCGGCAACTAGTTTAGCATGTGACTGTACGTCCTGTTGGAAGCCGAGGTCACTCAAATGACCATGTGTGGGCAATAACTACCACTGGCCAGAGAAGATGAACTACAGGGGGCTCATTCACTGCCTGCTATTGTAGATCAAGAGTAGTTCTGATTCATATATAAACACACTCCTGTTTGGATATAGATGCTGAAGCGGAGAGCCTGCTGTAGGTTATGATGGCTGTATACTTCTGCTTATTTTAGTGTTGTTTTGAGTTCTGATTGTGTCCCCCCTATCCTCTAAGTGGTCTCTTCCGCTCTGCCTCCACAGAAAACCAAATAGACGCTAAAGAGTGCGATATGTCAGATACTCTGAGCCCCAGCAAGGACAAAAGCAGTGACGACACGTCAGGTACGTGAAACATGGACACATGTATGAATTACTGTGTTTTGGTTACTACAGCTTTCATTGATGCAGCTCAAATCTAATAAATATGATATGAAAAACTTAACTATATAATTATCTGGTGCATCTGTTTTTTTAGCTTATGTAAATGATGTCTGATTTATTTTAGTGCTTTTTTCATGTTTGTCACTTCTCTTTCTTTCCTTCAATTTATTTTTTCATTTTCCCTTTTAAATTTTTTTTACATTTATTCACTTTTTTGTTTTTAGTCTTTTCTTCATTTTTTTTGTTTTCCATGTTTTCATATTTTTATGCGTCTCGTTGTTTCTTTCTTTTTCTTTTCATGTTTTTTTCCCCCAAATATTGTTGTTCCCTCTTTACTTTGTTTAGATTGTTGTTTCCGTTTAATAATCTTTCTTTCTTTCATTTCAGACGGACAGATGGATGAACAAGAACTGAACGAGGCCCAGAACAGGGTTTCTCTTCTGAAAGGTAATCCCTCCATTCTTGTATGTGGAAGTTTTCTTTTCAGCTTCCCTTTCTGAAGCGCCAGTGGGTGTGTTTGTGTGATTTGGCTGGCCTGAACTATTAGTCACCCTCTTTATCTACACTCATTAGAGCTCAGGGGACTGGCATGCGGCACAACTGTGCAGCTTAACACAGGGTGTGTTATTCCCCAATCTGACTATATATGGTCTGCATCTGCTGGAGGTGACAGCGGTGGGACTCAAAAGGTGTCCTCCTGGCAGGTGTCTCAGCGTCATCCTAGCTTATCTCCCTCCCTCAGATCTTTCCCCTCACACCACTTTAAGTTCCACCAGAGGACAGTCTGAAATGTAAACCAATTACAGCTCAATTAGACACTGAGTGTTTTCACAATGTCACGTACAGCTGCCGCTCAGATGTCTGTGTGTCAGAAGAAGGCTTGCTATCGACTGATACAATGTATCACTTTGAAATTCTGTTTAGTGTTACATTTGAAAACTTTCAGAGTAACTTTAAACAGATATTCCACCCGAAGCTGAAAACCTGTGATCATTTACTTATTTACTTCTAAAGTTAGTGAAATCTTTATGACTGACTCTCTTTTATGGGACACAAAACTAATGTATTTTATTTAATGTGGTCCCAACATTCCTGAAAATATAATCTTTTGGGTTATGAAGAGGAAAGTCCTATGTGGAAACACATGAGAATGAGTACATCTTTGTGCCTTTGAGTTGATTGGGTTTTTAATGCTACTAAAAAAATCATAATTGTCGATTATCCCCTCAAATTTGAAATTGCGATTATTAATTAAGATGATTGTAATTTACACTAAATATTGTTTACACCACTGATTGAAGCAACTGCATGCCATGTTTTTACATAAGCTGAAAACACTTTTATTTATTTAAACCTTTATTGCTTTTCTATAGTTTTAAGCCTCAAATGTCAATTATACATTGGATCGGTTTATTCTTTAAATAAAAAAC
Organism: Enteromius unitaeniatus; assembly: GCA_032359435.1. Taxonomy (NCBI): domain Eukaryota; kingdom Metazoa; phylum Chordata; class Actinopteri; order Cypriniformes; family Cyprinidae; genus Enteromius; species Enteromius unitaeniatus. Next base: position 2,765,289 of record JAUMHI010000006.1, on the reverse strand, counting down.
AAACTATGAATGGTATTATAATGTTACACTAAAACAAAAACAATGTAAACACTCTTAAGGTAAACTGTAAAAAGAAAAAAAACATCTTAAGGACTTATGATTAATGACAAGTCGATTTTTGCATCTGTAATTGCTATTAGAAAATCGATTGCTTGTGCAGGGCTGCTATTAAGAACATTGCTCAAATGTGGGCTTTGCAAAAAAAAAAAAAAAAAGACAGAGTGTTGGGTGAAAATGTAGGTCATTGTCTCCTAGAAAAGGTTTTTAAAAAACAGCTCTAAGCAGCAGTTGCATGAATTACTGGCAGTGATATAGACAGTACAGTGGCATGCGCTGAAATGGCTCTGATCTCTTCTGGTAGTTTGTTTTCTAGTTGTCATAGTGGCTCCGCTGGGCCGAGGGCATTCGCCGCCTCCTCACGCGGTTCATCTCAGATGTCATCAGCTCAGTTGTGACTCTCGCCTGCTTAGGCTGAAAATATCCAGTTCCTTCATCTACTCTCACCCTGCTGAGTCACACCAGACAGCACACAGCCATTTTCAATAAGCTCATGTGTAGGGTCACGTCATAGAAGATTTGAAGTTATACAGCCATACATAACGTTATGAAGCTATACCATAACATCAGCTGATTCAGAAATCAAGATGATAGATAAACACCTATCTTTACATATTCACTGCCTGTTGAATATTCAGCAACGTAATACTAAGTGTTATTTGAGATGTATTTATGGGTGTTTTTGGTTGAAGTGGATTTGAAGTGAAAAAAATGTAGAATATGGCACCTTTAAAGGTGTCCTGCTGGGACAAATAAAAGTGTGTGACTCGTGTTCTTTGACCTGTCTGTATTTCCTGCTGAACCCTCTCTGTTGACACACATGACACCCAGAAACTCATTGTCTCAAAGTTGTCATTGAACAAAAATGTGTTTCAGATTTGCTTGGCGTTTGGTTTAATTCAGTCTAAGTGGGCTTTTGTGATTGCACTGAGCTCATGTCCTTTAACGGGATGTCAGATAAGGAGCACTGGCTCGGATCAGGGAGGAAGTGCCAGTTTCAGCACCTCATTGTTCAAGGGCACACTTGATGAAGTGTAGGACATGCCAGGCAGACTCGGAGGCGGCCAAGAAGACCAGAGCTTTTCTCTACCATCTTGATTAAAGGCTTATTCTTGCGTGCATGTGTTTCAGGCTGAAGATAATGAGGAGAAATCTGGATAGAAATACTGGTAGAACTAACAGTCTTACTGTTTTGGAGGGGGAAAGCACACTTTGTGGTGCTAAAACTGCTCATAAGTGGATTGTAGGTGTAGTGCACCTCTAGGTCGAGTTGCTGAATTCTCAATGTACAGCGATATATAAATGTGTAAAAGTTATCTTTGGATTAAGATTATGTTAAAACGTAGACGGGGCGTAAAGTGCCTATATTTAAAAGAGGTATATTTACGGTACTATTTCAGTAATGAGAAAGCTGCTGCTTTTTTCCCCATTTAATAACGTAATAACATAATATATATATTTCCCGAATATTATATTCAATTATAATTAGATCAAAATAATTACATTTCATTCACTGACTGATTGTTTTTCAAGGTTCCATAATGAATTTATATGGCTTTTAATTTTTTTTTGACATTTTTTTAACCCACAAATAGCAATTCTACTCTCAAATAGTAGTTTCTATTAAATAATATAATATATTAATATTATATTTAATACAATTTTAGGGCTTAACATGAGAACTCTATTATTATTTATATATTTGTTTTTAGGAAATGTATATGAATTAAAAAATAATAATAATTTTGTTATTTAAAAAGAAAAAATCTGAATTCTTCAGATCTAAAAGGTATTTTTTTCTTTAGTTTGTAAATTAATATTTTCAGGTTTTCCCAAGACTGTAAGGATCCTGGTTCTTATAAAAAGTTTTTAAGGGAATTAATATGTTATATCCTTATTATCATTTAGATGGTTATTTATTTTAATATTAAATTAAACACAATTTTATGTATTTCTATATTTTTTGTTAGTTTTCCCCCCCCTCATTTTTTCCATTTATTTAGTTTTTTATAGTTTTAGATAATTCTAATAACCATGGAATTAAATGAATGAATGAATGAATGAAAGGCCATTTTAATATTGACTTTTAGCAGTTTTTGTATTGTCATATGAAATCATTTAATCCTTTTTTTTTGACCCCTTAAATATGTTTAAGCCCTGTGCTGGATTGCGGCCGCCTGGTCGTGAACAACACTAGTCTGGTATGTTTGTGAGGCAGATATCTTAATTGTTCAGTTCATAATTGTCATTCAGAATTCTGCTGTGTTTGTCTAGGACCATAAAACATTTGTTTTTGCATAACGATTTGATTTGTCCAGAAGGCTTTGTTAAAATGTGCCACTAGGAGGCACTGTTTAATTGCTCTTTCACCCCTAGATAGCATCTACACCCAGGCGTCTGGCATGAGTTATTCAATTGCCTTAATGATGAGTTATCTGAACACATGTAACCTTATATGGCTGTGATACTCAATCTCAGCCATAAAATCCTTTTGAGACGCTCTTGATGAAATCACTGAAGGAGGAGCAGAATGAGATTACACACCACTTCATGCCCCCTCTCATTAAAGAAATGGCAAAACTTCAGAAACACAGAGTTCGTTACATCATTTTGCCTGAAAGCAGCTCCCTCGCCCGCAGTAAACACCCCTCGCCTGACATCATGACAGATTACCAGTCCTTAAATTAGCACATGACTTCACCGACATCTGTAGAGTGTTCAGAGAGGGGGACGTTCATCAGTTTATGGTCAGAGGAGGTTTCCCAAAAGCCTGTTGTTATAAGACCACATGAGAGACCCACTGGATGCTCCTCAGAGACACTGCAAATGTGTGCTAGCTCACAGGAGACCATCTAATATCTCTTTTGCTTGGCCTGGTGGAGGTTATCTCAACGGCCCATTTGTAGAGCTTGCATTAAAGCCGTCTGAGCGTGCGCTGGCCTCGTGTAGTCAGGCTTCAAGTTGTGTCCCGGACTCAGTGCATTATGGATATTGTGTTGTCTAATGCATGCCGGTCATTCACTGACGGACTGAGCAAGCAGAAATACTACATTCTTCACATATTAATCTGATTCTGAGCGTCTAGATATTTTTTGTTTCAGTGCTTGATGTTTCTGCCCATGGAGTCGAACAGAATGTTTCATTTGTGGTGCCAAAGGTTTTGACCCATCGTAATGGTTTGGTCTCACGCTCACAGATCTCTTATTTTATGTCTGCAGTCCGTTTATTAGGAACTGCAGCGTTTTTAGTCAAGTCAAGTCACTTTTATTTATATACTGCTTTTAACAATACAGATTGTAGCAAAGCACTGAATATTAACAAATAGGAGAACAGAGTGATGGTAATGTATAATGACGAGAGTAAACTGTTTACAGAGACCGTCTCTGCATTTGATAAATAATCAAAATGACAATAATCACTAGACATCAGGTGTCCCCAACTAAGCAAGCCAGAGGCGACAGCGGCAAGAAACCAAAACCCCAACCAAGAGAGAATCGGGGGAAAAAACCTTGGGAGAATCAGGCTTAGTTGGGTCCAGTTCTCTTCTGGCCAGACGCCCAGCACCTAATTTCCAGTTAAGTTTTAAACACATGTTAGATTGTGTAAGGACTTATAGTGTGTGTGTTTGTGTGCATCTGGATCCAGCAATCTGTCCACGGAGCTCATCTTGGTGTTCTAGTCTCCAATGAAGATCATCTCTTTGTGCTGATACACCGTCTGATCTGGATACGGACTGAGGAACAGAATAAGAAAGAGACTAATATTAGCATAGAGGCCATTCTGTTTACGATGTAACGAGTACATCGTGTGTTAAGGGGAGTGTTCCCGGTTCTGACTGATCTAATTAATGCAGCCTAACAATCCTTTAATGTATTTGATTAATAAATGTGTATCAGTGTGTTAAGTGTAAGCCAGAGTAAAGAGATGTGCCTTTAATCTAGATTTAAACTGACAGAGTGTGCCCGCCTCCCAAACAGTATTAGGTAGATTGTTCCAGAGTTTGG
>JAUMHI010000006.1:2749550-2761128 GCA_032359435.1 Enteromius unitaeniatus | reverse complement strand
CAATAAAAGGCTTGAAACTACTTCAGTTGTGTGTAATGAATCTAAAATATATGAAAGTGTAACGTTTATCAGTACATTACAGAAAATAATGAACTTAATCACAATATGCAAATTTTTTGAAAAGGACCTGTATATTAATATATTAATCAAATCCAATAACTTGATAAAAAAACAGCCAGGTATCAGTTACGATTTAAAACAATCTGTCAAATCCTATCAGTCGTATTAATGGAGAATGCAGCACAGATGTGCAGCTGACAGATGTTCGCTGAACAGGCTCTTGCCCTTTAAATCTCTTGCACTTCCCTGTTCAGCGCAGTCAGTGCAGCAGTGAACAAAGGCTGACATGCTTCTGCTTTGATCGGTATTCACGGTAAATCTTACATCCCACGGGCATTTAAAGGTATGCTATTTAATAACATGTAAGGCTTATGTAAAAACCATTTTACCTTTTACATATAATCTTGTGACCAAACGCGTTTCTGTGCAAGCTCAGCTCTGTGATGATCACACGAGAGGATGAAGGATCTGATGATCAGCTCTACACTTTAAGTTACCGATTTAACATTTAATAACCGCGACAATGTATCAATGTGACGTGAATCCGAGAGCTGAGTGTCATTAATTCATGCGAGCTTGTAGTAAAAATGAAAGTATATCACGTGATCTAAATGCTGAATATGTTTTTTTACGTCCATTATATAATTGCGACAATGTGTCAAAGTAAACAGTAAATAATAGATTTGAGTGTCATTAATTCATAATTAAATTAAAATGAAAGTGTATCATGTTATCTGAAATTTTTTTTGTGTCCTTAGTGTTTTAATGCTCTTAATTTGTATTGATTTATGTTGGTTTATATATATTTCTTTATGTTGATTGAATTGTTTAATGTTATGATCAAATGTAATTATTATGTAATAATTGTGATTTAATATTACAATGATGTATTATATGTAATTCTCTGTAATTATATGAATTATTATTTTATAATATAATAATATCTTTTGATCAATAATATGATGTACAAATTATATATATATATATATTTATGTATAAACATAAAAGTTAATCATGATTTATTTAAATTTTGCTTTATGCCTAATAATTCAACATATATGCATTATGTAATTTATATAATTTTTATCCTTTTTTTAAATGTTTAAAGGCATGGATTGATAATATCATCTGTTCTGCTGTATTACAAGCTTTCTGACGAGAGGTCATGTAATAAAAAAAGCAGTCTTATATGACTGTTTATGCAGTCTTATGTGACACGCTGTATTGTTTAATAGGATGGATTTGGACGTGGTGAACATGTTTATCATTGCCGGAGGGACACTGGCAATCCCCATCTTGGCTTTTGTTGCCTCCTTCCTGCTCTGGCCTGCAGCTCTCATTAAAGTGTATCACTGGTAAGTGCTCTCTAGATGCTTAAATTGAATTTCATGACATCCTTAGACTTCATTAGAGCTCATTTGTCCTAGAAAAAGCATGCACAGATGACCTGGGTTGCTCAGTACAGACTCTCTAGGGTGTCATTTCAGCACTTTAACACCTACAGCTGTCACTAAACAAGAAAACACACACACGCTTATTTTAAAAGACCACTGACGCAGTCAGTTACAGTTCCACAGGCCATAGGGTTTAAGATAAACCACAAGATAAAGATGAAACATGTCCTTTCTGTGCCATTAGGAGCACTAAACACAACAATTATGTGTGCAAAAAAATGATATTTAGAGATTGTAGTGTTAAATTGTGAATTAGTTTTAGTTTAAGTTTTAGTAATTTAATTTAGTGTATTTATTATTCTTAAATATGTAAAAAAAAATACATATATATATATATATATATATATACACAATTTTTAAGTATTTATTTATTTATTTTAATTTTAATTTAATTTATTTAAATTAATATTTATTTTACCTAATAACATTTTAATGGTTTTACATTAGTAAATATTAGTAATTTCTATAAAATATTTAATATTTTGAATAAAAAATTTAATATATATATATATTATTTATTATTATTATTTCAGTTCCAATCAAACTTCTATTACAGACTTAAGTTGCAAGAATACAACGGTACCAGTGTCTCTGCAGTGTCTTTATTTTTATTTCGAATAGTGAATTATTTTTATGATTTTCGTATTACTTCATTATAATAACTAAATCAAGAAGTTGTATGTACTTTAGACGCAAAAACAATCTTATTTTCAGTTTATTATTTGAGTTTATGCATAAAACAGGAAAAATCTCTCCATGGGGTAAAAAAAGAAACTTTGAATTAAATTTATTAGTATTATTGCACGGTCAGATTTTTCTTATTTTATGCAAGAACTGACTTAAATTGGATGCATATTTCAGAAAAAAAAGACTTTGCATCTTCAAGCCTCTCAAGTAAATCTATCATGACATAAATTTCTATATCTGTACAGGAAAAGACAAAATTAAAATATAAAATAACAAAATAAAAACAGACAATGGTTTCTTGCTAATCTCTCAGGCATCATGTCAGCTTTATTTATCTCTTATCTGGTGACTGTGAAACTAGGTGAAGGGTTAGTCGTTGCACAAGGCTTACGATCCATGTTACTGTGCACATATACCGCATGCCATTGATTCAAATAGATTTCATTTGTAACAGTGCATTGGAAAAGCTGAACGTGTGTGTATGCATTAACTGCGTATATGCAGTGCTGCATTTATTGCTGATGTCATCTTGTGCAAGCTGCCCAGTAGACTTTGGTTCTCTTAATATCTGGGAGGCAAACTTTGTTCTACATGACACAGTTATCAGAACTGCTGTTTGCCTCTGGCCTGGACAGACTGACCAATTCCTTCAATGTCACTTTTAGATTGTGTATGAACTCATGCCAGTGTTTTATAATGCAGCTTTCTATTACTAGCACGTTTTAGTAGGGAAAAGCATAAGCATTATTTCACAGAACTTTTATTTTACCTTTGATCTGTTTTTGGTGATTTGTTCAACAGGTATTGGCGCAGAAGGCTGGGAATGCAGGTGGATTATGCTGAGTATGAAGGATATCGCTTCTGTTATTCACACAGAGGGAATCCAGGCACCCGTCCATCCGTTCTCATGCTACACGGCTTCTCTGCACATAAAGACATGTGGCTCGGTGTGGTCAAGGCAAGAAACCACCGAACAACCGTTGCTTCACACTATAAACTACAGATGGTATTTTAGGGTTTGCAAAGGTCAAAGATTTAAAAAAGAAGTAATTAAACATTACTTGAAATAGGAAAAAGAAATCACATGGCCTAAAGAGCACATTTATGATGTGATCTCAAAAGCTGTTATCGACACTCGAGAATATCTGCTCTTAAGAAATGAATCAAAATTGTTTTATTGACTGTGCATGTTTTTTGCTTTTGTAGTTTCTTCCTAAAAATGTGCACTTGGTGTGTGTTGACATGCCAGGACACGAGGGTACGACACGAACCAGTGCTGTGGACTATTCCATCGAGGGCCAAGTCAAACGGATAAATCAGGTGGGACTTTTCTGGATTTTTTATTATTATTATTACTATTTTAAATTTAACAGTTTAATTTTTTATTATTATTTATAAAATGCTTAAAATAAATAATATTACTACTACTACTAAAAAGAAAAAAAGGAAAAAAAGTAATAATAAACTAGTAAATAAAATTTGGCAATAATAATTTAGATTAAATTTGTTCTTTAATAAATCTCATATTAAAGTTTTAAATGCATGTATTATGTTTTGATTTAACAATTACATAAAATGTAAATATTTAACCATTTAAATTAAATTAGTAACAGTTATGATTGGGCTCAATAAAACAAATTCAGTAAAATACATTTAGTTTTTAATCATTCATACATTTACCTAAATCATTTGTTTAAATTTGGTATGTACATAGTTAATCTGAAATATCAACAATATTCTTTTATTGAAATAATAATTAATACAAATTAAATAAAATTAATTCATTTGAATTCATGCATAGAACGTTAAGAAAAACTCTATGCTGCTTAAAATCTGTCACTTTAGTTCATGTTATTTAGTCACTGACCCAGTTTTTCTGTTTGGCTAAACCTCACACAGTATGCAGAGTAATACATTTCTCTTGATGACACAGAGGATTTATTAGGCTTACGTGCTGAGATTCCTCTGAAGTATCTTGAGATCAGTGAAAAGCCCTTGTGTCTTCATTTTCTCTATTCTCAGCCCCGAACTAATCAGCTTTCTGTTAACAACGCAGACTTGTGCCTAAAATAAATGCCCTTCTTCAAACCCGGGCACTTTCCCAGCCTGAAGAACTGCATGTCGACTCTTGCATGTCAGCTTGATTTTCTCTCCTTGAAGTCTGTCTGTCCATTTAAAGCAACTTCTGCTAATTGCTGATTTGCACAGACATGAGCTGATTATGCTGAAAAAGCATAAAAGAGCAATAAAATAGTTCACTTTTATCTCTGGAGCACAATAAAGTCTCTGATTTCACTGTGCATCATATGCCAAGATATGTAATGCAACAGTTCTCCTGAACGCTGTATCCTAATCAGAATCAAACATTTTACAGTAACATTGTTTTGTCTTTATTGTAAGCAAACACAGTGTTCTGTGCAGTGCAATCAGGCGAGATCTTCAGAGTCACACTGACAGCAATGCTGTTTTTCTGTTCCTTTTTGAAACATTTTTTAAAGCAGTTTTAAAGCAGTTTTTTTATCTCCAGAAAACTGCAATAGGACCTTCATTCCAAGTTTTCATTAGTAAAAAAAACATTATTTATACATTGATTATGGATTTTTTTTCCCATTAAAAGATTTGGATTTTTGTCTAATATTTTATAAAGTGATACCAGTCATTTCAGAAGACATTCAAATGTAACATTCCCCTAATGTTTGCAAAATGATAAAACAGAATGTTCCCTTAAAGTTCATCTAACCAAGAAAAAAACATTGAAACAACTAGATATTTTGAATGTTCAGAGTAAGTCACCCTCGTGTCGTTTCAAACTCATAAGACCTTCATTCATCTTCGGAACACAAATTAAGATATTATTGATGATATCAGAGAGCTATCTGTCCCTCCATACACAGCAACACAACTGAAATGATCCCAGGTCCAGAAACATAGTAAATACATCAGTAAAACAGTCCATGTGACATCAGTGGCCCAACTTCATCAACAACATGATTTACTCCTCCCGTGACTTACATCTTCCGCCATTTTAAAGAGTATCAGAATGCGTATGCATGCTTAAACACATTTGGCGTAAGCAACCTTGTTTATATCCGGGAGAAAGCACCCGCATGACTTTAATCTGCATTTGTTCACGCCTAGAGGAAAGCGTACGCATACGTTGTGATACTCTCTAAAATAGCAGGAGAGAAGAATGGTAGAGTAAATTATGTTACTTTTCCTAGCATCGCAAAACTGACGTTGATCCACTGATGTCACATGGACTGTTTTACTGATGTGGATCTGGGGTCATTTCAGTTGTATTACTGTCTATGGAGGGACAGATAGCTCTCTGATCATCAAAAATATCTTAATATGTGTTCTGGAGATGAACAAAGGTCTCATGGGTTTGGAAGGAGATGATGGTGAGGAATTAATGACAATATTTTCATTTTGGGGTGAACTAACCCTTTAATGACTACATTAGCAAAATGTTCATATTTTGAACATGTTCATAGAACACATTTTAGTAATTTTTCTCCCTCTCTTATGTTGTTGTTTAGTTTGTGAAGAGCATCGGATTAAACAAAAAGCCATTTCATCTGATCGGCACGTCCATGGGAGGAAACGTGGCAGGAGTTTATGCTGCCCGTCACCCGTCTGATCTCTGCGGCGTCACACTCATCTGTCCAGCAGGTCTGATCTCTTCTGTTTTGAGATCTTCTCTGTGCCTCTTCAGTGTCACAATCATTCTGTAGGCTTTTAAAAAAAAACTTTTGACATTGTTGGGCCTAGTATTCTGTCTATTATAAACTCAAGTCTAGTTACGGGCCCTCTCTTTGAAACATGAACTTCTTCTCAAAAAGCCAAGTTTAGATCAAGAGGTTCAGGCTTTAAAGCCAATCATAGTACAGAATCTGCACTCTTTAAGTGTTTCAAATGATATTTTTTTATTCAGGGACTCTGTTGTCCTTTTGCTATTAGATCTTACTGCAGCCTTTGACACCATAGACCATGGGGTTTTAATTTCACGCCTTGAGAATGTTGCAGACATCCGTGGTACTGCTTTAAACTGGTTTCGATTATTTTTTGACAAACAGAAGGTTTTCTGTTAATTTAGGCCAGACCTTTTCATTATCTGCTCCACTGACCTGTGGAGCTCCACAAGGATCTATTCTTGCTCCAATGTTATTTTCATAGGGTCTCTTTAGCTCAAGTATGGGATTTCCTTTCATTAAGCCTAAATTAACCAGCTCTGCCATATTTCTCTGAGCTACTTCAGGTGTATAAGCCCCCTAGGTCAATAAAGTCCCCCTGAAATCAAAATGAAAGTTTTTTGGATGTTCGTAGCAATATGTTAGTTCAGTTGTAAAGTTATCTATAAGGCAGTGTGCTACATTACATTACTACACCTACTACATACTAATGCCTACATTAATATCCCATGACATGTACATTGTACAATGGAACAAATGTTGATAATAAAGTCAAAACAATAAAATACTGATAAAAACTGTGGGTTATATGACTTTCAAGATCAAATAACATGTCAGGTAGATAAAACCATTGTTTTGAGGGGAAAAGTCATAGAATAGATGATGAGTGATAAATACAAATTCTGAATTTTTCTCTCAAAATGCATAAAACATTTAAAAAAGAAAAGAAAACAATATTGCATGATATTACAAAACTGTGACATTTAAGTATCCCTAAATCATGCTTTCATTTAAATTAAATGTTAAATTGTTATATTTTAACCCAATAAATGTGCACATTAGCTAAAACAACCTAAACTAAGCTCACACGGCTCCTTTCTTGTTTTTTCCCAGGTCTTCAGTATCCCACCGAAAGCAAGTTTGTTCAGCGTTTGAGGGAACTGGAGAAAACTCAGAACAGTGACGGGATCCCGCTGATACCCTCTACCACAGAGGAGATGGAGGAGATGCTCAAACTGTGTTCATACGTGCGCTTTAAGATCCCTAAACAGGTGTGTTTATGTAAACAAATTGTGCTTATGGGAGTTAAAATATTTTGCTAATATCTGTTCGGTTTCCTAGATTCTTCAAGGACTGGTTGACGTTCGCATTCCTAACAATGATTTCTACCTGGAGTGTGAGTGTATCTCTGCTGTTTTCTCCACCTTGGTGTCTTTAGAAGTAGCGCATCTGTGTTCAAGATTGATCAATATATTTTGCAGGTTTCATGGAGCTTGTCGGAGAAAAATCCAGACACTCTTTACATGAGAACATGCAACTCATTTCAACTCCTCTGCAGGTTATTTGGGGGAAGAATGACCAGGTACAGACACGTTATTCTTTACAACTCGACAAGAGTTTTTGCCTAACATCACTGAATCTGAAGATCTGTAAAGTTTTAAAGAGATATTCTTTATAAAAGTTATGACTTGTACACATCCCCCTAAAATGACTCGTTTAAACATGCCCTGTTGCGAAAATTACTTTCTTTGTGCTTCCAAATGACGACGCAACTAGAAATCAAAAGTGGACACAGGTAGAAATCATTTTTGGGTTAACTATGTCTTTAAGTCATCAAAAGAGTTGAGAGAGCTCGTTCCTGAGACAGCCGTGCATGCTCATGCCATGACACCACCTCCACCATGCTTTATCCTTGGGTTCACTTGCAGTTACTTTTTTTTTCTCTCCACATTTTTGCTTTTCCATCACTTAGATAAAGGTTAATCTTCTTCTCATGTGTTCATAAAACTCAGTTCCAAAACTTGCTCACCTGTTTGCATCTTGCTGTGTAACCTATCTAATTCAGTGTCAAAGTCTCCTGCGGACAGTAGATTGTCAGAGCATCACCTAGGCTTTGTAGAGTTTGTTGGTGATTTTTCAGACATGTATTTTAGGGTTCATTTTCAGAGAGTCTTCAGCTGCTGTTGTTTTTCTTAGCCAGTCACGTCGTTGTTGGTTTCTAATGTTGCCGGTGGTTTCCAAACTCTTCTTTCTCCATATCCTTTTGGTTTTGCAAGCTTTAATCGACTTCCTCTTTTTTTTTTTTTTTTACATCCACATTGCTTGCTTTTAGCTCAAAGTAAGCTCCCTCGTCTTCATCCTGGTTTGTGTGTGTCATCATTGAATGCAAGAGAATGCCATAAATTCTCAGAATGCCAAAGCAGTGGATATATTGATGCAATATTAAGAATTGATGCAACAGGACACAGCTGATAACTGAGAAAGGCATGTGAGGCAACTGTTCCAATCAGGATGAAAATAAAAGTGCTGCTCTTCCTAGCTAATACAATTTTTTGAGTCACCTAATAAGAAAATGTGACATTCTGTAGTCTAGTCTCATATTTATCTTTTAATTTATATTTCGAGATTTCCTGACTCCACATCAAACAGAGCTACTGTCCTAATACTTTTTGAGGGCACTGTATACAAAAACTAAGTAGATAGAATAGAAAAAAGAATAGGCAATGCTAGTGTTCGAGGATCTAACTTTTTTTTTAATTGGCAATCAGCACGATTAGGTCAAATTATGTTGCTAAAAAGAACATTATAATATGTATTTGGTGTATTGCAATGTGTTATGGGCTTTAAGGTGCAAAAAACAAATAATGTGAGGCATTTGTTGCATCCAGTGAAGACATAATTACTAAATATAATGACTCGTACTGTCTTTTTACACCTTGAGTTGCATCGCCCCTCAAACATTAACGTGTATGTATTAACAACTAACGTTTGAATAGTAAGTAACAGGTTCATTTAATAAGACAACGTAACTTTCTTAAAGGTTGTGAGTCAGAAGCACCAGGCTGTTCTTGCAAAGATAGACTTGCCTCACTTTCTAGTCTGTGCACAGCCAGCACAGGATACTCTTCAGCAATCAGTCCTCCGTAAATGTGCTGAACACACTCTAATATTTGTGTTCAACTGTTCTGGAACAGTGTTGGAAACACAACTTAACACTGATTTCTAGTTCTGTCCTTTTTTTGAAGCACAAACAAAGTAGTTTCCACACGTCTCCAGAACATGGCGCCTGCAGCAACAATACAGCCAGAATAATAGCTCCGCCTTCTTTCCTTGAGTGAACATTTTAGTGGTATTATAAAAATAAACCCACTCTGTGGTTTTGGGACTTCAGTCTTTGTAACGTCAGGGATCTTATTTGTGCACTTGTAGCTTGTAACACTCCGAAGCGAAAGGAAAACTTGAAATCGCATCATATGATATGAAAATACTTATACAATCGAAACGTGATTGATCGAAATGGTTTATTATTTTTTTTATTCTACCCTGCAGGTATTAGATGTGTCCGGGGCTTCAGTTCTAGCAAAGGCTATTCCAGGATCTCAGGTTCATCTGCTAGACAACTGTGGTCATTCAGTAGTGATGGAGCGACCGAGGAAATCCGCCCAGCTCATCATAGACTTCATCATTGCACAACAGAACGCAGGAATCAACAGCACCAAAAAACTCTCCTAAAGCTGGACTTTCTGTATCTATAATATGACTTTGTGGTTGGTTCTTAGCTGCAAACACAAAAGTTGCTGGGTTGATCTCAGCAGAAGGCTACACATTTAACAATCGTGCTGTGTAACTTCACTTTGTACGTCTCTTTTAAAAGCAACATTACGATTTAACAGCCTGTAAATAATCAAGTTATTTTTGTATTGAACGCTCAGGGACGCACATTTATTGAGAAGTTGAGAAGCACTTCTGAAGCTATGCAGGTACAGATCGGTGTCCTGCATATAGTATCATTATCAATTCCAATTCAACTATTAATTAAATACTATTAATATATTTTTAATTTTCTTCTGACATCATTTCATGTTTAAAGAGGCCTAACTTTACAGCTTTCCGAGGCATTACTGGCACTTTCCTGATCTAATTGAATGCCCAGAAATGCTGTCTGTTTTTAGATTTTGAGACAAAGCCAATATGTCTATCCTTTTTGTTGTTCTTTACCTTGTACCTTTACAATTTTAACTTGATTTAATGTTGACAGTGAAATTTTAGCTTATATCATTTTCTACTTGTACATTTTAATCTTGTACATGACATTGTAAATCTTAAAAAAATTATTATTGGAAATTATTCTTTTATCTTTTAATGGAAAATGGAGATTGTTTGCTTAATTTCCTACAAAAATTAGAAATGATTCAAACAGCTATTTCATGACTTTGTTAGAATCTGGTTATTAATTCTGTCTTTAAATGCATGTTTTGTAAATGCTTACAGTATTTCTTGTCAGTTTAGCTTCGGTTTACATGGTCTTAAAACATGAGATGTACATTTTCATTTTATTTTCATGATTGATATCAAAATTAATCAGTGATAATGTATCACTGCTTTTCATTTGAAAGAATCTACAGATTACACAGGAAAGAGGACATAGTTCAGATATGACTAAATATTTTTATAAAAGACATTTCAGTACATATCGCATCATATTACAGCTTGTGGCTTCTTGGAAGACAAAATCATGAAGTAGAGAATAGTAAATATTGTCCAAGCTGAGAAATACAAAAATACAAAACTTTTTAAATTGTATATTTTACAAAAGATAATTTAGATTAAATCTTATTAATATAACAATTATTGACATTACTACTCTGACGTTCCCATGGTCTTGATAAAGTTTTGTAACTGCAGACAAAAAAGAACAAAAATAAAAAACAACAACAAAAACATATAGTTCTGCTTGTGTATTAATCTAAACTCTCATGTGTCCATGGTCTTAATAAAGTCTTCACTAAAGACAAAAGAAGCGCTCTCAAAAATGAAAGATAAAGTATATCTAACATAAAGTTATAAAGTATATTTAATGTGAAAGTCTTGTGTAAATGCTCCCATATGGATGCTTTTTTGCATTTAAAATACAAAACAAAGAAAAGTGTTTCAACATGAAACTAACATCAGAGCTGCTTTCACACACTGAATCACATCGAAGGTGAACATTATATTCAAATGATATGAAAAAAAATGCAGTTTAATGCATTTGCAGACTAATAAGTCTATAACCTGCAGAAACAATAATGCCATTATGGCATTTGCAATCAAGTTATATTTCAAACTAAAACTAGCTACATTTTCTCAAAAATACAAAAGATGTCTTCATAGAAGATTTCCTTCACAGCCCATACAGGTGTATCTTAAAATCAGTGTTGTCTAATATAGACATCAGTAAATGTTCCCATCTGGAACTCTTGACATAAAGTCTTCATAGAAGATTGAATCATCAGAGCACTTTGCAGCGCAAATATCTCTTCAAACTCATGAAACACTTTTTCTCAAAAAGAGAAACGGAGAGGGTAATAGTCTAATGTAGACATTCAGGATGTGCTGCTGGTTGCTGTAAGTCTCTACCAAGGCCTCCAGATGGAGCTGTTGTTGACGTTCATCTCTTTGCTGAAGGTGTTCTGGTCTGGCAGG
>JAUMHI010000006.1:2706072-2738382 GCA_032359435.1 Enteromius unitaeniatus | reverse complement strand
ATGTTTTGGAAAATACATAATATATAATAATATAATATTTATTTTATATAAAATGTTAAAACTGTAGGTTTGTGCATTTTTCATAATAATAATCATATATAAAAATATATGTACCATAATTTTTTATTATATTTGACAAAATGTTAAATGATTGAACTACATGAAGAGTTTATCTACATAAAAACAGATTAAAATTTTCTAAAATGTGTTTTTATTTTGTATCATGTCCAATTTGTCAAATGCAGTTTGACTGAAATTCATTGGAATGCACAATGAAAAACTTGATTTTTGAAAATTAATATTTAAATTACGATTAATTGCAATTAGTCACAATGTGCAATAATTTTTTTTTTGCAGTTGATTAACAGCACCACTATATATTTTGAACAAATTTGTTCAAAATATATAGTGGTGCTGTTAATCAACTGCAAAAAAAAAATTATTGCACATTGTGACTAATTGCAATTAATCGTAATTTAAATATTAATTTTCAAAAATCAAGTTTTTCATTGTGCATTCCAATGAATTTCAGTCAAACTGCATTTGACAAATTGGACATGATACAAAATAAAAACACATTTTAGAAAATTTTAATCTGTTTTTATGTAGATAAACTCTTCATGTAGTTCAATCATTTAACATTTTGTCAAATATAATAAAAAATTATGGTACATATATTTTTATATATGATTATTATTATGAAAAATGCACAAACCTACAGTTTTAACATTTTATATAAAATAAATATTATATTATTATATATTATGTATTTTCCAAAACATAATAAAGTCTTAACAAGTTATGACCCAAATTTGAAGTTAATACTTTAAAAAAATGCTTTCAGTAGAATTTTCTTTGGGAGAAGTACCAAACATTTTCATTAGATGAAATGATTTTCCCGTTCATTTCCAATGTGGTGTGTTTTCACTCTCAGGTATTGAGATGGAGATTGTAAACAGCTGCGATCATAATAACGGCGGTTGCTCTCATCACTGCGAAAATTCAGCCAATGGACCTGTGTGCAGCTGTAACCAGGGATACCAGCTGAACGTCGACCACAAGACCTGCATCGGTAAAGAAAACTAATGTGACCATCAACTGTTTCAGTCACATAAGCATGTGAGGTAAAGATATGCATGTTCTTGTCTGTCAGATATAAACGAGTGTGTAGACGGCAGCTCGTGTTGTGAACACGATTGCACAAACTATCCCGGAGGTTACGAGTGTTACTGTACCGCTGGATATCGACTGAACGCTGATGGATGCAGCTGTGATGGTATGACACTCAGAGAGAGAGAGAGAGAGAGAAAAAGGTTTCAAGTGATTTAGGAATCTAGATCTAGACGTGTATGTGTTTACAGACATAGACGAGTGTTTGGCTGCAAACGGAGGATGTGATCACACGTGTCGAAACAGCGCCGGCTCCTTCCAGTGCTACTGCAGACGCGGGTACCGTCTCCATGAGGACAGACACTCATGTATATGTGAGTTTTCAGTCTGTCATGAACCTGTTTCTTTTCTTAAATATTTGAATACCAAAAACTAACGATTAATCAAATGAATCGAATTCTCTGTCTAATTAAAAAATTATTATATTACTGATAGATCAACTAGGTGAATATACAGCTACAGGAACATATCAGCTAGAATGTTTTCGTATAAATGCATCAAAAACATTCATTCTACTTTTAAATAGTTTTAAAGTGTTACATATAATATTATATTATTATATTTTATTTTATTATATATTATATTTAATGCTGTCAAATGAATACAATATAATTTAATATGATATTATAAATGATTAATTGTGATTAATCAAATCCAAAACAAAAGCTTTTGTGTACATAATATTTGTGTATATATGTTACGTATGTATAAATACAAACACGTGCGTTTATATATTTATATTTAATATGAAATACAATTTAAAAATGTATAAATGTGAATATAAAATACGTTTTAAAATATGTGTGCCCTTAAAAATATGTACTCTGTGTTTTTATACATACATTATAAATGTACACAGTACACATACAAAATAGTATGTAAACAAAACATTTTATTTTGGATGCGATATATTATATTATATAATATATTATTATACATTTATAACGCATTGTGCAAATTTTTGCACAAATTTTGTGCAGTTCGTCTCGTCACATTAATTTATATAGTGCTTTATGCAAAGTATTGCTTAAAAGCAAGCAGTTTATGGTATCAATCATAAAAAAAACAGTGCCAGTGTCACTTGAAGTTACTGCTTGATGTAAATTAAGCTTGATCTACCTTAGTTCTGTTTTGATGGTTATACTACCACTATCAGGTATTTTATGAGAGATAACTTTGTTACAAAATAAAACATCCTTTTATTCCATATAACTTACAATAGCACCTGTTAGGCACATGATGTGTCAGTTTTCTATTATATTTATTTGCATTGTATAATAACCGTAATACTAATATAATAAAAAATTTTTACATTTTCAAAAGCTGCAGTGATTTGAATATGCATACTAGCTTAATTGTACTAATAATCATTAGATGAATTGATTCTCAAAGGAATGGTTTGTTGTCGTAGTGCTGGAGGAGTCTGTGGAGGCGTTGAGCAGCGGTCAGGCGCAGGACAGGCCAGGACCTCAGCTCACCATCCTGCAGGACTACGAGCAGATGCTGGAGCGATACGACGACTACGAGGACGACACGGGAGAACTGCGTGCTGAGAACACCTTAACAGAGAAATTCAGTAAGAAGAAGTTTTTTCTCTTTAAAATATGCAAATATGTATTTATTTAATATTGTTTTAAATTCTTTGATGTTTCTTTAGTTAGATAAACTAAATGAAAAGGAAAAATGTTGCTTTGCCAACTAGGTGAAATAAATGTAAAATATCACTATCAATATTCATTATTATTATTTAGTATCATTTAGTATTTGTATTTAGTAAATGTTGTGTTCGCAGCTAGCTAAAATCATTTAAAAAAAATCTGCTAACATTAATATTTGTGTTTCTTAACTAGCTGTAATACGTAACATAAATTTTATTAGTTTTAGTTTCTTTAATGTTTCTTTAGTTTTAGTTATTTTGGTTGTTAAACTAAAGGGAAATGAAAAGTGTGGATTTAGCAGCAAGCTGAAAAAAAGTTATAATATTTAATATAAAGAATAAAAATGTAAAAACAAAGAAGAACCAGTTAAAAAGAACCAGGGGCCAAAAAAATAAAAGATTGCAAGAAGTTGTGATAAACCTTTTTATTGAGTGACCTCTTCTATTTCCTGAAGCAAATGAAAACTGACATGTCTTGGTAAACGATATGTTCAGATAATTCTTCATTCTTAATAAAATGCATATGGTAAAATCTCTTTCTCTTCTACCACACACTCTCTGTGGTCTGTGGTGCCTCTCCTAGCAACAATAATTGCTATAATAGCCATTTCAAACACAAAATAGTTTTTGGACATGCTTTTGGGGGGAATTAAATTATGGCTTAACCTTAGTAATTTGCATTGCGTGATTCATTTTAATACTCCCAGCTATTTTTTGTCTGAAAGGGAAACTCTTACAGATGCGTATTCTATAATGTCAGGTGTCAGCAAAAATTACATGGCTTTTCATGATCTTTCATCACTGTGCATCCAAAGGTGGGTAGTAACAAGTTACCCGATGCCCATTCACTCATGAATGATTCATTCTTTTGAGTCAATTTCTGTTTAAAGACTTGATCGAACCAGTGAATCGTTTTGCAAATCAGTTTAAATGATTTGTTCAGTTCCCTGCCGCGCGCTGATTCGTCTGAAGCGGTTCACTCAAGAGTTGTAACAGACACTTTAAGAACATCAAGAGCGTTGAAAACGTGGCTTTGGATCTACAGTCAAATCTGGAAAGCCTATTGTTTGCTAGCTATGAAGATCTTAGATAAACTCCTCAGTTCCACAGGTATAGATATACTACATTTGATTACAGTACAAGATACCACTACCTTATACATTAAGTAAAAAGTGTAATACATTGAATAAGCTGTCACAAAGTAGAAAATTAACACCCAAACCTGTGTTAGCTCTACGCAGCGGCACGCGACATGTTCCCTTTGCTTAACGTTAGACACAATTAATATTTACGATTACAGACGGAGGAATAAATGTGCATTTGTTTCGTTATGTTCAGATGTTTTCACTCTTCTGCGTGTCAGAGGTTATAAAAGCCTACATAAAGCCTATAATATAACAGGTAATATGCAGTGATGCAAATCAGAATCTGTTATATATATATATATATATATAATGTATATATATATAATGTATATATGTCAATTTTATCTATACTGTATATCTAAATAAAGCTAGGCTGTAGATATTCAGTATATGATCCAAAGTAACTAGTAACTAACTACTTGAGTAGTTTTTTTATCAGATACTTTTTTACTCTTACTCAAGTAACTATTCAGACTATACTTTTACTTTTACTTGAGTACAGCTTTTGGGTATATATATATATATATTTTTACATGTTTAGTTTAGCTATAGCTTTAGTTATCTGATGCACAGTAGCTTTTGATTGTTTTAATCGTCTCTGGTCTGTCTTCAGTGTGTTTGAACGATTCGTTCGGCTTGGACTGCAGTCTGTCGTGTGAGGACTGTGCTCACGGAGGAGTGTGTAACAAACTCAGAAACGGCTGTGACTGTCCTGATGGATGGACGGGAATCCTGTGTAATGAGAGTGAGTTATGCTCATGAATATATCAGCAGTCACAAACAGAAAGCTCAGGCTTGATTACATCAGCAGTTTCACAGGTGGAGAAAGATGATTAAAACAGATAAATCACGCACATTAAAACCTGACACATTTAATAAGAACTCCATTATAACCCTGCAGAGCCTGACAGGTGAAATATTCATCAGTAAAATGTAATTTGAAATAAAAGAGTTTATTAGACCTCTAAACAAAATCTGATCTTTACATATGTTTTTGTTGAGTATCATATTTGACACATCAGACTCAAATAGTTTGATACAATGAAAATATGGATCTCATGTAGTCAGAAGCCCAAACTGTAGATGCTGATATATGAACACTTTATCTGCAAAACATAAATCATTTTTGTTGTTTTTTTTTTTTCAAAATTATGTTTTTAAATTGTTATCATGTTTTTATTGCGTTTTATTGTGTTAGTTTACTAGTATGTTTAGTCATTTTCTACCTATTAAAAATAACCCTCCTGCAGTTTGATTGAGATTGACTGGAATGCATATATATATATATATATAAAAATATAAATACTCTGTATGTATGTGTATATATGTACAAATCTGAATATATAGTCATAATTCTGAATATATAAATGTAAATCCGAATATATACATATAAGTCTGAATATATAGTTATGAATCTGAATATATAAATGAAAAATGTGAATATATATATATATATATATATATATATATATATATGTCATTATATTACATATTACATTTAAAATTGCTTTGAAATAATTTTAAATTTATATATATATAATTTTCAAATAACTGCACAGCTATTTTAAATGTGTTTGTGTATATATATATATATATATATATATATATATTTACAAGGGAAACAATGCAATCTTAAATACATTAAATACAATTATTTTTTAATATTTATTATTTTTAAAATCTTTAAATATTAAAAATCTTTTTTCTTTTATGCTTTGAAATGCTTTACTGATATGTGGGGGGGGGACATGGAATCTAAAATGAAATGTTATAAATCATTATTCTGAATATATAGAACTAAATCTGAATATATAGTCATAATTCTATATATTTCTATATCTTTTTGTATCTTGCTATTCTGATTTCATAACAAATTATTCAATGTTATAATGTCAAAATTATGGGATATAAATGAGCAATTCTTAGAGGAAAAAACAGTCAAAAGTCTTTTGCTCTTTAGCATTAGACTTTACTCATATGTTCAAATGTTAATTCTGAAAAAGGACACACACACAAATGTATATCAAATATGATACAGGGTTAATTTCTTTTAAACAGGTTTTTATTATGCTACATATCTTGAAAAGCTCCTTACTTCTTTCCTGTGTGTGTGTGTGTGTGTGTGTGTGTCCAGCGTGCCCAGAGGGCTGGTTTGGCAGGAATTGCTCTTTGAGCTGTAAGTGTAAGAACGGCGGTGTGTGTGATCCGGTCACCGGGAGCTGCCGCTGTCCACCAGGGGTCAGTGGAGAGCTGTGTCAGGACGGTACGTTACAGAACATGGACATATATAACAGATAAAATACAAACAGTTCATAATATTAATACTGATGCAATCACTTCAGGTTGTCCCAAGGGTCTCTATGGGAAGTTCTGTAATAAGAAGTGTAATTGTGCTAATAATGGACGATGTCATCGCACTTATGGGGCGTGTCTGTGTGACCCGGGACTGTACGGAAGGTTCTGCCACTTGCGTGAGTGCCGTACTGTGACATCTACACTTAATAACAGGGTCCAGTTGCTAGGGTAATGAATTCCTGTCCCGTGTGTTTATGCAGCGTGTCCTAAGTGGACGTTTGGCCCGGGCTGTTCGGAAGAGTGTCAGTGTGTCCAAAAGAATACAGTGGAGTGTCACCGTCATCATGGCTCCTGCATCTGCAAGCCTGGTTATCAGGGCCAAACCTGCAAAGACGGTCCGTTTGCACACAAACATCTAAAGTGGGGTTGATGCAAGGATGCATTGCACTGAAAAAAAGTGCTTTTCTAAAATAAAAGAAAAAGAATTGGAATGTATACAATCTTATTTCATAAAATCAAAAAAATTATTATATAATTATTAAATAATGTTGAGGGTTGATTAGTTGATGCATGATATTTTATAAACTTTTTTTTTATTTAAAAATATAAATATATATATATATATATATATATATACTGTATATATATATATATAAATAATAAAAAAATATTTCATAGCAATTTTAAAAGTAAATATATATATATATATATATATATGGAATAAAATTATTTTTTATATTTTTTATTCTGAAAACAAAACAATGAAATGCACAGTTGATGCTTTGAAATGCTTTACTGATATGTGAAAAAAACAAACAAACATGGAATCTAAAATTAAATGTTATAAATAAAATAATAACATGGATAGTTGATGATTTTATTTTAAATAGTCTTTGAAGCAGTTTAATGATATGCAATGAAATCATTTGGAAAAAAAAGATCTGAATAAAGTGTATAACTAAATGAAAAACTGCAACAATTGTGTTATAACTTGCATTTGAAATTAAAACATGTTATTTAAAAATGAACAGAAATAATAAAATGAATAGTTGAAAAAACATTTAGATGGAGATACAGTATATGATCTGATCAGTATTCATTGTTTTCTTCACAGAGTGTGAATCAGGCTTCTTTGGCTCTGGTTGTGATGATAAATGCTCCTGTCCGGCTGGAGTGACCTGTGATCATGTGACCGGAGCGTGTCAACCGCAGTGTCCAGCTGGAAAGACAGGAGACAAATGTGACCAAGGTATATCAAGTCAAACTAGATAAAGTACTTGATATGCATCATTCATTGATGAGATGAAGTCTAATTAAAATGCATATAATGTCCAAATAGCATTAAGACCATCAGAGCTACAGTATTAGACAAGCATCAGTCACTGATCAGATCAATAAACTGCATGTGGAAGTCGAATTGAAGTGCTTTGATTTGTGCTCCAAATGTTCAGCATGAAATTCTTTTGTCATTACCGTGATAGATTGTGACGATGGGAGATTTGGGATTGACTGCTCTCAGTCATGTGACTGTTCAGGGGCACCATGTGACAGCATCACTGGCCAATGCTTGTGTCCTGCTGGGACGTTTGGAAAACATTGTGAGAAAGGTGATAATGTCACACTGACACTAGCATGTCATACTTTTATTGTTCAGTATTTTTAATATTATCTTAATATCTATCAAAGAGACACCTGGCTTATTATATATATATATATATATATATACAGAAAACTAAGAGAATTAATATAATTAAATTATTAGTATTTGGATTCAAATCACACCTTAACACAAATCAAATAAACCAAAAGTAGGTCAAATCCAATCCAGTATTTATATTTATATTTTATAGCTATTTAATTGCTACCTGTAAAATTGTTGTATAAAAATTTTATTATTATTAAAATTTTTTTTTACAAAATGTGAACATTAAAAACAGTATTTTATTTATTCTTTTTTTTACGTTAAATTATTTCATTTTTTCATTTTTGTTTTGTTGTTTTTGTTGAGCGTTAACATTTTGTGAAATCAAAATTGACCTGGAGCATAACATTTCGAATCAAACTGACCTCTGAGTATGATAGTGTCCAGATGAGTAACCTAAACACACGCTATGTTCCTGCGTCAGAGTGTGCAGAGGGTCTGTGGGGGCCTGGATGTCAGGAGCGGTGTCCAGGGTGTGAGAACGGAGGCCGCTGTGACCGGCGGGACGGCTTGTGTGTCTGTGCACCTGGATTCATCGGCAGACTGTGCCAGAACAGTGAGTGCATCTCAAACACACACACACACACACACACACACATCTGTCCTGTCCTGTGTTTGGTGAATGTGTCTGTGTTGTCAGAGTGTCCTGCGGGACGCTTCGGAGCAGGCTGTCAGCTCAGATGTGCCTGTGATTATGGAGGACGCTGCCATCATGTAACGGGACGCTGCTCGTGTCCTCCAGGCTGGACGGGCCACAACTGCAAGAAACGTATGTCTCGTTCAGTTTTTATTGTACGATTATATGTTATTATATGTGTTTGATTTGTGTTCTGACTGTAGCCTGTGACACGGGGCGCTGGGGTCTGGACTGTGAGAGTGTGTGTGACTGTGGAGTGTGTGACGCTCAGACAGGACGCTGTCATTGTGAGGCGGGCTTCACCGGACCACGCTGTGACCAGAGTGAGTGAAAGCAGCACTACTGTAGATCACACAGTGGAGAGCTTACACTTTATTCTGATAGTCGACTTTAAACATTCTACTAACTCTGTCTGCTAATTCTCATTCATTTGGAAATACATGTCTACTAACTCTCAGAGCAGACTGTTAAGGTAGGTTTATGGTTAGTTCATATATACTTGCAGAGTTCCTCATAGACAGAATAGTTGGAAAGCTACTTAATGTTAGTAGAATGTCTAAAGTCGACTATCGAAATAAGGTGTTACCAAAAATGCACTCGAAGCTGCTTTGGATAAAAGCATCTGCTGAATGCATAAATGTAATTATTTGTTAAAGAGACTTGTTACATATTTAGCGTTTGTTTAGGGTTTTTGGGGCTAAAATTGTGACATTTATGCATTGTTTTGAAGTCCTTCTATAATCCATGTATATATCTAATATCTGTTGTAAAATGTTACAGTATTTATTAATAAAACGATCAAAGAAAATAAATGGGAAAATGTGCAAACAAACATGGCAAATACATTTTAAAAAAGGAAAAAGAATAAAAATGTAATCTTGAAAATCTGACTTTAAAATCATTCAAATGGAAAATAATATATTATTAATAAGAAAATATTAGGGGAAATAATTAAGTAAATAATTTATTTAAGGTACTGTTACTATAATCTATTCTTTTAAGATTTTAAATTTTTTTTTTAAAACAATCATTTATATACATAATATGGCATATGCTCCTAAAATTGCTTTGTATAATAATAGTAATAATAATAATATTTAAAAATGAATATATAATATGTTACTGTTTTTCCTTGTAGATCAGAATTACTTTAAATTTAATAGTTCCTCTATATTTCATGCATTCTGCTCTGTCTGTTATCAACAATACAGTATTTATGGAATATTTGATAATGAAATATTATAAAATATACCCATAAAATAATGGGTAGTTGATACATAACAGTTGTATATGTATGTTATGAAATAAGCACTGTAACATTTGTAGTTTTCTTTTTGTCAAGCTCTAAATTTTATTGCAAGTTGACAAATGAATTCATGCAAATTTCCCAAATATGTTTAAATTGGACAGTCCTTCTGTATTCCTCCATGAAAACTGCAATATCTGTCATAAATATTACATTATTTATCATGCATTTGTAATGTGATATATGTCTGTCCCAGAATGCCCTTCTGGTTCGTTCGGTCCGGGCTGTAAGCATCACTGTCAGTGTGAAAACCAGGCGTCATGTGACCATGTGGGCGGAGCTTGCACCTGTAAGACTGGCTGGACTGGAACGTTCTGTGAAAAACGTACGAGTGATGCATTTATCATATATTAATATCAGTCATGTTATGGGATTCATGAGCATCTATGTTTGTGTCCAGCCTGTCCGCAGGGTTTCTATGGTCTGGACTGTCAGCAGAAGTGTGTGTGTATGAACGGGGCTCTCTGTGATCACGTCAGTGGTGAATGTACCTGTCGACCCGGCTGGATCGGATCACACTGCAACCAAAGTGAGCTTGTTATTAAAAATCGTTTTAATTATCGGCTAACCTCTTCACCTGAGAAGCTGCTAAGTGGTGATCTTGCTGATGTGTGCAGAATGCTGCAGGATCTCGAGCACACGTTGTGATTGTAATTTCTTCTTTTACGAGCACAGAGTCATTTCCAGTGAGTAACGTGTGTGTGTTTGTCTGGTCTGTAGCGTGTCCTGCTGGACTGTATGGAGTGAGCTGTTCTCAGACGTGTGTTTGTCACAATAACAGCAGCTGTGACGCTGTAAGCGGTCAGTGTGAGTGCAGCGCTGGGTGGACGGGAGATACCTGCTCACAACGTAAGATTACAATCTTTTATACACAATGGAAAGTATTCAGACCCCTTTATTTTTTTACTCTTTGTTATATTTGCTAAAATCATTTAAGTTCATTCTTTTCCCTCACACAGCACCTCATATTGACAGAAAAACACAGAATTGTTGAATTTTTTTCATTCAAATCTTAGATGTATATTAAGATACTTTGTGTTGAAACTCTAACCCCTAAATTTCAACTCATGAAAATTATATTAAAATAATTTTTGAACGTTTATTTTTTTTCAATTATCGTGTTTAAATGTACCTTTTACATTTTTTTTAAAAGTAAAAAAAAATATGTATTTATTTTATTAAACTTTATGCAAACCAAAAACGTCCCTCATTTTTCAAATCGCTACGGAAACAGTGTCTGTTTTGTTCTATTTGCAGAGACTAATTTTAACTAAACCCATAAGTTTTTATCAGGAAATATTTCTGTGTCTCCCTCTCTCATAGATACAAGGTGTTAGTACAGTCGAGTGTTCAAAAGTGTGTAGCTTTAAGGGCATCACTACCGAACACATTTATTTTCTTCCATTAAGTACACTTTTTGAGTCATTCCATAACATTTAATGTTGTTATTTTGAGCCATGCTAGCTAACCATGTGCTGATTAGCAGCTTTGAACCAAATTATTGGTTCCAAATTATCATCAGATGGAGTTTTGGTAGTGACATATTTATTTATTTTTTGGTTGGGGGTGGTAATTGTCAATACCAAAAAAGTCACTACCCCAACATGTCATCATTGTTTCGGTAGTGACAAAAGGGAACACATAATCCTCATATTTGAGGAAAATGAACAAACTTTTTAGTACAGTTATGCATTTTTTGTGCTTTTTAACATGTTTTATTAATATTTTAGTAGTGTATGTTAAAATAATTCTTAGAATAATGTGATGTGGTCACTACCAAAGCATTACTGTCACTACCAAAAATGTGCAGTCATTACCGAAACAAGGGATGTTTTAAGAAAAGCAGTTAAAAATTATTTTAAAAAGTATACTAAATAATTAAGTAAGATGTTATGTTATTTGTTTGGTTAAATGTGCATTCAAACACATGAATTCTTAATGCTGAAATCAGTATAATCTACCTATGAAAATGTTTATTAAAAATACAGCGAATCTCAGAAATTACACTTGGAATATTGTTAAAACTTAAATTGTATCGGATTTACATGGATTTAAAAATCTTTTAGTAAAGTAGCAAAACATATTTTTACAATTTAGATGTAAACAAAATACTTGTGGGTTAATATAACACTTCTAATTAAGTTATTATTACTGTTTCCGAAAATGACAAGTTAGGGGAGAGGATGAATATTGCAACGCTAAATGAAAATACAATAAGAGAATATCACTTCGCACTTAATAAAAATGTGTATCTTGGGTATTATATAATTATTATACCATTTATACACACATCATTTTTTTTCAAGACGTTTTCCAACTTCCAATTAAAATAGATAGAATGACCCATATACATCATATATTTCATACTGTAAGCATAATTTGGAATCTGTATGTTCATTCATTTATGTTCATTAAGGCTGCTTTTTTTAAATCACAAATACAGTAAAAAACGTAATACCGTGTTGTAAAATAGTAAAATTTAAAACGACTCCTATGATGAAAAGCAGTGTTTCTGTTATGTGTTATGTTATGGATTTCTATCTTTGTTCTAGTTCAGGTTATTTGTTTCTGTTTTTCCAGGTTGTTCTTCGGGTTTCTTCGGGGCGGGCTGTGCTCAGAGGTGTCTGTGTCAGAGCGGGGCGTCGTGTGACCCTGAGAGTGGCCGCTGCTTCTGTCCCAGCGGATGGACGGGTTCAGCCTGTGAACTGGGTGAGAGACTGAGATTTGATATAAGTAATGCGCAATATGTACACGCATTACTGTGCAGTGTGCTCACCATATATTCTTATATTTTATTTTATTTAAGAGAACACAAGATAATCAGGACATGACGCAAACCAGTGTGTAAATGTTTCTATATTTTAGGTGTTTTATATAAATAAAATTGACCTTGATGTGTGAAGTTGGGAAGGAAAATAGCCGCTGATTTCCAGGCATTGCATCATATATATAGTGTCATGCTGGTATTTTCCTTTTCAGTGTTTGTTAACCCGTGTGTCAGAAGAGTTTGGCAACCGCAGACACTTTAGACATGACCTCTGTTTCTGGATCTTGGTTTCCTCTCCTCTCACCTCATAATAGTTCAGCTCTGCTCCAGTGTGAACGTCTACTATAAACTAATCACAGCTTGTATAAATAGCATACAAAAAAAGTAATTTATTTAGTCTGGGCTTGTGGTTGTTATATATAATTGTATTTATATTTGAAGTGTCTATATATATATATATATATATATATAGTAGTAAAGTGGATCAAAACCTTTCATTAAAGTTAAAACCTAAAACCAAAATGCTTTGATCCACTTTAAACGTTCACTACTGTATATCTATCTATCTATCTATATTTATTTATTTAAAATATTAAGTAGACAAATACAAATAGGAGCTTTAGAAATATTTGTTTATTTGATTTAACATAAAATGTATAACACATAAACATTTAGTCTACAACGGTCTAACATAAACCATGAAACTGATACATTTTTAGGAAAAGCTCAGGATTTTTTGTTTATGAAAGTCAGTTTGTTAACAGTCTACAAAAAACCTTCTTTTATTTTAACATTTTTGATGGCAAAACCAGACAATATTATGTAAAAAATATAACAATATTAACTTCTTATTTACTGAACTGTTGTATTCATTTTTTTTCATAATTACGTTTATTTCATAAAACGAGTTCAGCCCTAATTTATATATAATTTAGTAATAAATTAATGTAATTACTTATATATATTTAAGGATACTTAAATATATATAAGACATTACATTAATGAACATATATGAACATTATATTAATAATATAAAGAATTATTTAGATTATTAATATAATGTTCATATATGTTTTGTAGGGATGTAACGTATCAAAACTTCACGGTACGGTAATATCTCGGTATGAATGGCACGGTACGGTATTTATTGAATCATTTACATCATTAATCATTTATCTGAAAACTTTGAAACAGGAACTTCAATTTTAATAACAAAAAATGATAAAACCTTCCACACATCTGATTTAAAACCCGCTTTAGATTGCTAGATGATGTCATATATCAGTTTGCATTTTCATGTCAGTGCGTCATATTATCTTGCTTCTCTGGGGTCACATGTTATTCAATGCACCCTAATTCTCAATATAACTGTTTTCACTGATATATTTAATGGTTCTGTTAAAAAAACAGAATGAATATGAAATAGTGACTGAAATGCACGTCATTATAAAGCCTACTGAACTAGCTCTACCTTACAAGACGTTAATCTAGATTAAAATCCTTATTAATAATCAGTTGTAATTATATTTATAATTCATAATAATGAAACCAAGTTCACATAAGATACAGACAATGGCTATGCTTATTTGCCTGAAAATAGAGTTAGAAGCAACATAATATCTATTTTAACTGAAAGCCCTGCTCCTCTCAGACACAGAGAGAGGTGTGCGCCTGAGCAAACTTTCCTTTAGTATCGGAAAAAATTTACTATACCATTACATCCCTAATGTTTTGTAAATATATGCTTCGTGTTGACGTGTCTGTGTGTCAGAATGTCCAGCGGGTCGGTTCGGATCAGACTGTCAGGACAGATGTGAGTGTCTGAACCGGGCTCAGTGTGATAGACAGACGGGTCAGTGTGTTTGTCAGCCGGGCTGGACAGGACAGCGCTGTGAGAGCGGTAAGATCATCCACAGACGTCTGCTGAACCTGTGAACATCCTGTTTGTCCACCTCAACTCACTGCCACAAATAGAAAATACAGCAAATAATATTTTACTTGACAAGTAATGTGTGTGTAGTGAAGGGTGAGGGTGAGATGATCCTGATCAGCTGTGTGTGTGTGTGTCAGTGTGTGTATCAGGGCGGTTTGGAGCCGGCTGTGAGAGCCGGTGTGAGTGTGATCACGGCGCTGACTGTCATCATGTGAGTGGACAGTGTCTCTGTCCCGCAGGATGGAGAGGAAGACGCTGTGAGAAAGGTCAGTTCATTAGTTCAGTGTCCAGGATGTTGTTCCAAAAGCGGCACCTAGTGGCAAAGAATGAATTTGCATTTTCATTCAGACCAAAAAGACCAACAAGTGGCCGGCGAAAAGCAAATCAACACGAAACAGCTTGGGATTCATTTTAAAAATTGTATGTTTTAATGAGTCAGTCGACTCTTTTTTTTTTTTTTGGAGAGACGGTTCACTTTTAGATTTAAAACTTTGCATGAAATATCATTTTTAAAAAACCATAATAGGGGCAACTTTGGGGGACTCTTGTGCCCCAGGGGTACAACTTGTCCCCTGTTGTGAAGTATGTTCTCATACCACTTGCGTCTGAATTTTGGGGCTATGTCCTCTCAATTTTGGTCACATGTTAAGTGATTTCACTTGATGTTAGTGTCGTATCTGTGTGTTTTTGTGTGTATCAGCATGTCTGCCGGGCTCGTACGGTCAGGACTGTGTCCAGCAGTGCTCCTGCCCGCCGGGGACATCATGCCATCACGTGACGGGCCACTGCGGCTGTCCTCCCGGCTTCACGGGCAACGGCTGCGAGCAGAGTAAGTCTGCAGCTTCACAAATCACTGCATCACAAGAGCTGTTCTAATAATAATCATCTGTGTGTGTCTCAACAGTCTGTCTGCCCGGCACCTTCGGCATCGACTGTAATCAGCTGTGTCAGTGTTCAGAGAGAAACCAGCTGTGCCACCCGGTGTCTGGAGTGTGTTACTGCGCGCCTGGATTCACAGGACCCAAGTGTGAACAGCGTGAGTGATGCATTTAAACTTACACCAACCACTTGATTCATGGTACTGAGAGGATATTTTGGTTTGTTTCTCTGCTGTCAGAGAACCACAAGGGGTTTGAGAGTTGAGCAGCAAACAACATAATGTCAAATTAAAACAACAATACAGAAAATACTGAATTCAGGAATATTAAAAAGCATATTAAAATAAAAATACATTAGAACACTTAATACATACATAAAATCAGTTTAAAATAAATAAATGAAAATGTAAAAGTAAAACAAATAACACATTTTAAATTAAATTGAATCAAACTGAAACGTATGATAAAAGTATTAAGTATAATTATATATACAATTATAATAATTAAATATACAATTAAGTGAAGGTAAATTTTAAATCACAAGCAAGTAAATAAATCTCATTTAAACTTAAAATGTATTATTTTAAAATGAATACAATCATACTGAAACTTACCAAAATGTATAAAATCCTAGAAATATACAATTTTAATTTCTTTTTTATTTTAAACACAGCAATTATGTGTAAAATTTTTTATTTAAACAAAAAAAACTATGCTCTTACCTAGAATTTATAGAAATAAACCATAAAATCTCAATTAAAATGAATAAAAAACAAATTAAAACACTTAATATATAAAATTGTGAGGTTGAAATAAATATTGTTGAAAAAGTGCAATAAATATATATTAAAAAAAAAATGAAAACAAACTAAAACACTTAATACAAATAATAAAAACACAGAAATGTAAAATTAAAATACATAAAAAAACCTCAATAAAATAATATTTGACCACCGTGACAAAAGATTAGAAAATTCTGAGCAAGTGAATGTGCTGTTGTTACATTATTGTAATATAACATTTAAATATGAACAGTTTATTATTAAAGTAGTAATGTCAAAAGTGCATCCTCTGTCAGGTAAACGGTTTAGTGTGAAGTGAGTTACTGATGCTGTGGTGTTGGATGTGTGTGTGTAGCGTGTGCTGACGGTTTCTACGGTCCCGGCTGCGAGCGGCGCTGTCAGTGTGTGAACGGAGGCGTCTGTCTTCCAGACTCGGGCTCCTGCGAGTGTCCGGCGGGATTCATCGGGGCCCGCTGTCATCTCAGTGAGTCACGCACTCTACACAACACACAGCACGAGTCTCAGACAGCAGTGTTTGACCAGCGCTCTTCCCCTGCATCCTCTGGTGCTCAGCGTGTCCGGCGGGACGCTTCGGACCGGACTGTGGCCGTGTGGCCGTCTGCGGGACGGGTGCGAGGAGCGATCCGGTCACCGGGGAGTGTGAGGCAGAGGAAGGTGAGCTGCTGTTCAGTGAAGGCAGATGTGTGTGTTCTCTGATGTCTGACAGCTGTGTGTGTGTGTGTGTGTGTGTAGTGAGCAGCTCTCAGCGCTGTGACTGCAGTAACAGAGGCCTGTGTGACGCCGTCTCTGGAAGCTGTTCATGTGGCCTCGGCTGGACCGGCTCGCGCTGTGAGAGAGGTCATCATACTGCTCTTTACATTTAATAATCAGTTATCCGTCAGGTCACGGTGGGTTAACTGAAAAACTGACATCAGTAACCAACACTAAATATAGAACTACATTTATTTTAGGGAAATTGTTGAAAAGAATTATCTGAAATGTAATAATACAATTATAATTATGATAAAAACACTATATTGTAAGAACATTGCAATATTTGTGTAATGGTCTTTAATATGTATTACTTATCTGTGTCATTTAGTAATAGTAATACATTATTTGGTAACACTATTTTACGGTTAATTTCTTATTAGTGCTAATGAAGCACGTATCAATGCCTTATTCTCCATCCCTAATCCTACCAACAACTACCCACTAACTATTAATCAGCAGCAGATTAAGAAAAGTAGCAGTAGTTAACAAGTCTTACCTATTCTAAGATCTGTTGTGTTTCTACTAGTGTCTGGGTTTCATGATGTGTGTGTGTGTGTGTGTGTGTGTTCAGAGTGTGTCGAGGGTCGCTTCGGTCCTGACTGTGTTCTGCAGTGTTTGTGTCAGAATAACAGCACATGTGACCGAGTGACAGGAAGCTGCCACTGTCAGCCGGGATACTACGGTCATCTCTGTCAACACGGTGAGGTCCATCAGAAGCTCTTCCGGCACAGACGAGTGTTAGCTGTGCACTGACTCTGTGTGTGTGTGTTTCAGTGTGTCCCGCCGGTCTGTTCGGCTCTGGCTGTCAGCAGCTCTGTGACTGTATGAACGGGGCTTCATGTGACCCCCGAACCGGACAGTGTCTGTGTCCCGCTGGATATCACGGCTCTCGCTGTGAGAGAGGTCAGATGATCAGTCCACATGCACACACACACCTAATACTGTAACCAAAAACCAAACACCCCTCTGTTTGTTGCTCAGTGTGTGAGCAGGGCAGGTTCGGCGTGAGCTGCTCTGGGTCATGTGACTGTGCGGAGGACACCCCATGTGACCCGGTGAGCGGCAGCTGCGTGTGCGCCTCAGGACGGACGGGGGTCAGGTGTGACAGCGGTGAGGCTCGTGACGCTGCACCTTCATCATTACACCTGTATGAGTGTGTGTGTGTAACGTGTGCTGTGTTGTGTCAGACTGCAGCGTGACGCGGTTCGGACCCGACTGTGCTCTCAGCTGTGAATGTGAGAACGGAGCGCAGTGTGACTCCAGGAACGGACGCTGCCTGTGTCTGATTGGCTGGTTCGGCGTCACATGCTCACAACGTAAACCTGCTTCACACACACACACTCCAGACAGCTGCGGTTCATTCAGGAGAAGACACTCAGAATAGTTTTATATGAACTAGTTCTGTCAATCCTTTACTCAAGTAGTTCCACGCCTGGATGAATGTTTGTAACCAGGCTGTTTTGGTCACCCTTGACTTCTATAGTAGGACAAGAAAAACTCTACGGAAGAACAAGCCCAATAATCTCATTTCAGTTTTTTACCACACTGGCAGATTACTTGGTTTCAAGCTAAAACTAAATTCTTGTTTTTGACTTCTTGTTTCTGAAAACAAGACAATAACTTTTACTTTCCAAGAAAATCCTTCTTGATTTAAAGAATTTGCAGATATTCTGGCTCAAAACAAAGGCAATTCAAGAAAATATATTTTTTTTAGCATTAGCAGTTTGTTTAATTATTATTATTAAATAAGTCTATAATATTTATTCCAGTTAATTTATTTCACTTATTTTAGCTAAAGTATGGTTAGTTTTAAGAAGAAAATGTTTTATGATAAAATGTCTTTTGTATTAAATTTTTTTTTTTTTTATATTTTAATATACATTTACACTGCCCTCCACTAATATTGGCACCCTTGGTAAATCTGAGCAAAGGTGGCTGTGAACATAAATCTTATTATAAGATCTTATATCTTAAAAAAAAAAAGCTTTGTTTATTTTGATCTTTCGTTCAAACAATTTACAAAATTCTAACCTACCATTAAATTAAGACAATTGAAAATAGGGAGAACATCTCATTGTGAATTTTTTCGAAGGAAAGATCAAAAGGATAAACAATCAGACTTATTTTCAGCCACAGATTTACCAAGGGTGCCAATATTAGTGGAGGACACTGTATTTCAGTTTGACTTTAGCTGAAATGTTTAACTGTATTAATAATATATAGAGTTAATTATTTTAAAGAGGGTTGTAGTGAACACATGAAATGTGATGAATGGTTGTGTCTGTATTTTCTCAGGTGGTCCTTCAGAGGAGAAACACTGAGCAGCTGCAGCGGGACACAAACACACAGGTGCACTTTACTCACAGCTCAGTCTTCATCCTTCATCACACGTTCAGGGGATTGTCAGAGTCACAAGAAAAAAGAAAAGTGCCTTTGGATTTCAGAACACTGAGTGATTGCGGCTATATTTAAGACTTTCTACAACACAAGTCCCAGTTGTTTTACTAATTTCACAAAATGTATTTGCTTTAGCTCTCTGACAGACTTTAACGTTTGATAAAGAAACATGGATGGGAAGATATTAAACTGTACATGAAGTGATGTTTTGCGATGTTAGAAATGGTGCTACGACAGCCTCTTATTAAAAGAGAGCCTGTACATGTTAATATTAGAAGAAAAAAAATGGGAACTGGTACATTTTTTTTATGCTTTTGGTTGTTTTGTATAAAATTTGAAATTATTTATGTTTTGTAAAATATACAAT
Source organism: Enteromius unitaeniatus (assembly GCA_032359435.1). Classification (NCBI taxonomy): domain Eukaryota; kingdom Metazoa; phylum Chordata; class Actinopteri; order Cypriniformes; family Cyprinidae; genus Enteromius; species Enteromius unitaeniatus. The sequence goes on along the minus strand of JAUMHI010000006.1, from coordinate 2,718,572 downwards.
TGTAAATGTTTTAATATGTGAACCTGTTGAAAAAGTTTTTACTACTACTTTAAGCATGTGTTAAATATTTTAAACAGCAGCGGTGCACTATATTTTTAATTATGTCTATCAATATTTTTTATTTTATTAATTATTCTTTTAAGCCAGGAGCCGTATTTGTGAAACAATCTTTAGAATAAATGTTAGCTGTCATTTTCTTAGTTTAACATCTCATTTTCTTTAGACGAAAAAAAGGAAAATGTATATAAATTACGTATGGAAGCATATGTGGTTAAATGCGATGTATTTCTGCATTTAAATGTACGGTTTCCCATACATATGAGCAACGTGACAATTCAAATCCATTTCAATGAGCTATTTTCTATTTCACAATTGCTAATTAAAGTTGTAATTTAAATGAATGAATGATTTATATTGATACGTTTAACATGGCCAAGTATTTTTCATAAATGCATTTAGACCTAGGACACATGAACACATAAAGATTATATAAAAAAACACTTCATTGATTACATAAAGTAGCAATAATGTGTGTGTGTAATATATATATATATATATATGGAAGCATACGTGTAGTTTAACGTAATCTGCAAAATGGCAATGCAATATATATATATATATATCAGTTTTTAAATCATACCTACTCATACCTACGTGCAATTTAGTCCAATTATATAATTGAAATACCCATTTTCTAAATGTTAACGTTTAGACTTTTAGGATTTACGCATTTAGGAAAAATTATTTTGCTAGTTTTTTTTCTTGGACACTTTTAACATCTAATCAATTTAAGTAATAAATTCATTTTAATTTTGCAACTTATTATAGTGTAGAAAATGGCTAATTTAAATTATAGAACTTATTTTTCATGTTGCACACATGTATGGGAAACACACAAAAAATGGTATTTTACATATTGCATTTGTAACTGAATTTAACTATGCATATGCTTCCATACACTGTATAAGCAGTGATGACAGTCAGTACATTATGAGTGATTTATTGCTACTGTATGCAATCAGTAAAGTGTAGTCTGATTATGTAATAGAATTATAAGGGGTGGCACGGTTCACAAAACCCACGGTTTTCGGTTCTGTGCGGTTCTTGTTATTTTTTCTTTTAATCTTTAAAACTCCAGAAATGTACTTCAGCATATGATATACAGCTTCATTATCCCCAATTTAGGATACAGTATTAAAAAGTTCTATCATGTAATCATTCATAAACTGAATTGGATGCGTGTTGCACAATACTTGTATACAGTCGCAGTTCTATCTATGGTTTTATTTCCGCTGTCATCAGGTAATAGAGCTCTGAGCACGGGCTGCGTCCAACAGAGCTGTAAACTAATTTTTTCTCATACTAATGACACATGCACCGTTATAACACATTCACGCTGATGTGACTGAGCATCCTTTCTAAATATCTGTCCGAGCTGTATCCATCCTCTAATAGTTACATGAAATGTTCCCACACAGCAGATTTATACGACGCTGACGCATCCTCCAACTCCGGGCAGCCTTCCTTTTCTCTTCCACTTGCAGTATTGTGACCTGCAGCACTCACTCCACACCATAGACACCTCAATTCTTTCACGCGAAAGGGAAACACACTGACGTCACATACGGGGCACGAGGCTACATTGCATGTCATGAACCGTGCGACGCATGCACGCACCGAACCAAGACAAGCGTACTGAGCGCTTCGGTTTTTTTTTTCATGAAACGTGCCACCCGTAATAATAACAAGTTCTTTGCAATCAGATCACATAATTCAGATGACATGTAATCGATCTTAATAGACAAGCAAACATGTGCTGCAGCTTCACCTCCATCAATGCATTTCTGCAGAAACCAAAGACACAAACAGCCATTTTTTTTCCCATTGTCAATATTTTATAGTTGTCATTTCATAGATACTGGCGCTGTACATGTCTAAATTTAGATTCAAGCACAATGCAGTCAGCAAATGCCTTTCGATGAAAATAAAAGAACCAAAGGCTGGAGTGATCAGGACCATGAATACTCTCGTGTGTATATATATATATATCTACAAAGGTCAAACTATATACAGATATATCTGACTCGACATACAGTATTTCTCCACAAAGCGTGGAAATGTAGCTTGCCATTGTATACATTTCACAGAATTCTCCAAAATGCATATTCAGTGCAAAAAATTGCTCTTTGTTATCTTTGTCATCCTCATCATCATCATCATCTTCAGGTCAGTACCACCGAAGGGCAACAAAGAATGGTAAAAAAATAAAATCATATTTTTGTCTTTATCTTTGCAAAATATTAAACATGAAAAATATTCTTCTCGGGAACTAAAGTATGGTACTTGAAAACAAAACTCTTCACATCGCTCAGATCTGGACTGATAATTATATACCAATCGGTTTTCCCAACCATTCCACTCTGAACTGAATAAAAATCTAAACTGCTCAGAGGCATGAATAACCAGGCAATGATTTCACCAAACATTTCTGACTCGGACGAGGTACAACTCTAATAAAATGAGAACATTAGTCGACACTAACACGAGTTCAAACATACAGAAACTATACGAATAACCGCCTCTGTTCACAAATCTAGCGCTCGCTTTACTATATTCAGTGAAATATAAAGGAATGTTTCAGATTCGGTGCCACTGCAGATCTATGGTCTATGGAATAACTAACAAATACCTCATTTTATTTTTGTTTATTTATTTGTAAGAATTTGGCTACAACTTATCGTTTCTTTTGTAAAAATGATAATAAAAATAAAAGACAGATTATTATTTGCCTTAAAGCAATTTCCAAAAAATATTTTGACCCTAAAATCAGTGCTATTTTGCATGAAATAACTAAAGCCTATTGCTTTAGGACGATCACGTGTGACGTTATCTCCACGCAACATCTTTTCCAACCAACTCATTACTGTAATGGAAAAAAAAATGCATACAATGCTCACAAAAAGAACATTACTGTTAACAACATACTTGGCTTGTTTGAAATGATGCCGTGAATCGCACTGAACCTAAAACATTCCTTTAAAAGGGAAAAGACGTCAACACTACGAGTGTAAATGAATCATATCCAATGAAGAAATAAAGTGCAAATCATTCAGAGACTGTCTTGTTAGGAGTAACTGCACCGTTATTATAATCAGGAAACATACGTACGCTCTTCAGAGAGACACACAAACACACAGATGAGATGAACGGACACCAAACTTCAACATTCAGCTGTTTAAAGTCATGAATAGAGTCGATCTACTAAGACAAATGTAACTCCCATAACTTTGTTTTTCGGATCTTTAGAGTATTTTTAATCCCTACCATGAAGAACAGCAAGCTCGTCTTTTCAGAATTGTACAAAAATGTCAGTCTGGCCAACATTATCAGATATGAATTGTGCTAAAACAGCGCATGGATCCTGCTGCATGCTTTCCAAACGAACCTCATGCAATTCTCTTGTGCTTGATTGGACGGTTTGACTAAACGCTGCAAAAAAAATTCAGTACTATCTTAATGATCAACGCCTGGCGACCAATCTCCGTTTAAAAAAAGAGCTAAAGACTGCTTATCATTCATACTGGGTGCACTATGTATACTTGCACTAAGTATGTATATATGTACTTCTATTCCTAGAGCGCAAAGTGAATATACAAAGTGAAGAAAGATGCGCAGATACATGCTGCTAAGTGAGCCATCGTCTCTCCGTGGGAAAGAGGAGACAGGAGTCATGTTACTGACAGGATGTGGGATAAATCTTTGGCTTCAGCCACACGTATCATCACCGGCACATATAGAAGAAATGCCCAGTGTCCAGAAATGAGATGAGGAAACAGCGAATGTATTTCACACACACATGCAGACGTAGACATTCTACCGCAGTCCCTGAGCTGCTGACACAAACAGGCCTTTGCTCCTATTGGGCGGGTGAGAGAATGCGGTTTAAACAGTCTGCTTTCCTATTGGCTAGGAACATCTTCTGAGCTGTGGAAGGCCACAGGTGAGTGCTGGCCCCAGCTAGACGCTGTTGGGTTTGCTACTAATAGATGTCCAATCGCAGGGTAAAGAAGCAGGGCTGTTCAGGATTGAACCTGCGACTTTTGTGTTAGCAGCCCATTACGTAAAACCATTTGCTGCCAATAATCAATAAATTTGCCACACAAAAAAAAGCCTGATATTTCACCCTAAAATCAATATTTTAGGACCATCGAGGTTTTTATCACTACCGCTACATTAACTACATTAAACACAATGTGTAGGAAAAATGATAATGGTCACAATGGAAAGTCCTAAAACAAGTAACCTATTTTTCATGTTATATATATATATATATATATATATATATATATATATATACACACACACATTTATTTTTTTTTTTTGTACATTATGCAACTATTATTTTTTTTATGAATGATTATTTTTCACTCGATTTCTTTTTTTTCTTCCAATTCAAAGAGAAAAATATTTTTTTTACTCATTTAAAAAACTAAAATCAAACAATAACAGGATGTACACATAGATTTTCCCTCACATAACATTAGACAAAGAAAATTACCACAATGAAAAAGTCTCTAATTTTGTACTGAATATAGATAGATATATAGATATTTTTCATTATTTGGAGACAATTATTTCTGTTCTTATTATTTATTAAAATAATAATAGTAAAAAATCCTGACTTTTTCTTCTTTTTAATCATATTACTGTAAGACATCATGACTGAAAACTTAGGGAAAAAAAAAAAAAAAAAGTACAACAACATTACAATTTAATTATATATACACACACACAGGTGTGTACCTACACCTTAAAGCAATAAGGAACACCTTTGTTTCACATAACATTAGACAATTACATAATTACCTTAATTATCATGAAAACTAAATGAATAAATCTAATGGTCCTAAAATAATACGTCGTTTTATTTTGTATATAGATATTGATTTTGAGGTGAAATATGACCAGAACACGTTTCAGCGTTTCTAAACATTCACTCTTCAGATGTAACATTTTGCATGAAATACTTTTAAAGCATGCTTATCCCATGAGTACTTCAGATAATCCATCTACTGAATCATCAGTGCACTAGACGCGTGCTATGTTCCTGCGGATGCCAGCGATCTTCAGCAATCACGCAGACAGCTGCCCTCAGAAAGCACAGATCTCTGACGCCCCTGTTAGCAAAGCAATGACACGCGAGAAGCCAGGGCCGTACTTTGAGGCTAAACAGTGGAGAGCAGACACCGAGAAGACTGTGCCAAGTGCAGAATAAGGAAAAGCGATTGATTTTTGCCCCGTTCCACACTAGAGAGGAGCTGCTTTTAAATCAGTTTTTACTCCCTCTTAAAGTGCTTATTGGTTTGCCTGCGAAAGGGGGGCGTGTGCATACGTAACGCAGACGACACAGTGAATAGTTCTGGGCCGGGACACCTCGATGATGTGAACGATGTGTGCAAACCCTAATGGATCACACGAGTGGCTATGGATGACCTATTTCAGCTCCATTTATGCATTCAATACCCAAAAAAATAAAAAAATAGCAAAGAGAAAATTGAATATTTCCAGCAACCAAGCAAGCATGTTATTTTTTTTAAATGTTAAGCGTAATTTTTTTTTTTTCATTTTGTTCTTAATTACCCTAATGATCTGATTATAAAGTACCCACACGGATTAATCCGTAAGCGTGTATCTTTAATGCATCGCTCTCTATCCTTCATGTCAACCCCTCAGTCAGTCATGTGTCTTTTTTTGTATGTTTGTGTGTTTTTCACGTTTCTTGCCCTTTTTGTTGTAAAAGTCTTGCTCTCCAGGGATTGTGGGTGCTTGCCCGTCTCATGCGGCCGGTACTCATTCAGTAAAAGCTGAAGCAAACGGAGGATCAGGCAAAGGTGTGTGTGTGGAGCATCCGGTCCCGTCCGGTCCCACACTAGGAGCGGTAGTCCTTTTTACTGTAGGGTTTGTTGCCCAGGATACTGTCCACCTCGTGCACGATGGAGGACGATAACTTTGGAAGAACCTGTAAATAGAGCTGCAAACTGAGTGTGGATTCCTATATATAGCTTTCAAAAATGTGTCTCGCAAAGTGATTCTCTTATGGAAATGTGCAAAAATTATAAAAATATATATATAGCACATCTTATTTTTGAAAATTTTTAGATTAAAAAAAAATATATACTTTCATTAGTATCATCCTAATATCTGTATTTATAATAATCACATTCATGAATAACCGGGAAATGTAAATACAACCTCAATATACAACCAAAACACACACACACAAAATAAGTTTTTGCTTGAATAACATGTGTTCTGTGTATATTTACTATGTATAAATAAATACACACATCACACATTTACATGTTTATATTGATAATATTTAAAATAATATTATTCATATTTATTTTAAAATTAATATTCATATAATAATAGCATTTTAATAGATATATTTTATATACAAACATAACATCTGTACTGTATGTGTGTGTATTTATATATACATAATACACAGCACATATATAAAACAAAACTTATTTTGGATGAGATTAAACGTTTTTTATATATATATATATATAGATAGATAGATAGATAGATAGATAGATAGATATAGATAGATAGATAGATAGATAGCAGCCAGCTAAGCTCCGCCCACTTGCTCAAGCATTATAGTTTTCTCATAGGAACAGAGATTTCTGTGAACAGCATGATTTGCCGTAAAATGAGCTCATAAAGTGATTAAAATCGAACAGATTACACTTATGAGACAGGAAAGCACCATTATACTGCTAAACTGCGGTAACATGATTAGAATGGCAGAGAGTTTAAATCAGAACGGATGCAAATGCTTCTCACAGCCAGCTAAGCACAGACAAGACTCGTTTAATAGCCATTAACTCAAACATCTGTGCAAGAACTATCAAAACACAGGTACCCTCTATCCATGTCATCTAATGTCTAATAATAGAGTATCCAGAATCAGCTTTTTAGCTAAATGCTTAAATAAGGTCTGTGATGAAGGGTGCAAAAATATAAATATTAGAAAATCACCTTCAAAATTGTCCTAATTAAGTTCTTGGCAATGCATATTACTTAAAACGTTTTGATATATTTATAATAGAAAATGTGCAAAATATGTTTATGGAACACATTACATCTTAACTTGTAAATACCCTAATGAGTTTTGACACAAGAAAAATTTTTACATTTGGAACGCTGCATCCTCCAAAGGCTGCATACGTCAGGAAAAGCTCATTTATGAAAAGTAACCATTAAGTAAAAGAGAAATTAGCATTTTACACCGAACAAAGAATCATTTTACTGTGATTACTTTTCTTAAATAAGACACCCTTAAGGACATGTGCAGCCTCTGGAGGACGCAGCTATCATATACAAAAAGAAACCTAAAGGTCTTCATAGCAACCCGTCAAAATAAAAGTTCAGTGTAACTTCACAAAATATAATCTTATATATCATTTTTGTTTCATGTAATGATAGTACTACTAATACAATTATTATTGAAAAATATTATTAACATTAAATATTAAGGAAGATTTTTTTTTAGAAAAAAAATTTAAATATACACCAAATATTTCTGAAAAAAAGCAAGAAAATTCAATAAAAATACAATAATACATATGCTTTTTAGAGATGCTTTCATAAAAATAAAACCATTTCAAAAAAAGAAAACGAAACATTTTATAGCGCCTTAACATTTTACGTTTAATAAATCGTTTCATGGTTTCAAATAATTAGGCACACAGTATCTTAAAAAAATTAAATGTAATCCAGAAAAAAAAAGGTATTTGGGGAAAAATGAAATGAATTTCATATTATCTGATGTATAAAAACATTGTGGTTTAGTATTTGTGAGTTCAACTTCAATCCCACAGATTAAACATGTTTACCATATTAATATCATCTAAACTTGACTGGATGTAGTTGTTGGGCTCAAATCTAGTAGTTTGGCATTAAAAGAGCTGCTGTAGTGTGCAGGGTTCTAGAAATAATCTCTACAGGTGATTCAAGTTTAAAATTCATATTTCAATTCATATCTCCAACTTTCAAAATTCCCAGAATTTCGCAACCCTAAAGAATCAACCTTTGTTGGTCACAGAGCTCATTTTCTGCAGTCACCCGAAAGCCAATGAAACTGGAGCATTCTTATACGGCTGGGATTGGACGATAAAGATTTGTAAGGCGGGGCTTAGCATTTGACTGACACTTTCCACAAGCACACATGTGTTCTCACCTGTATTGCTCCTATATTCTCCATGAGCTGATCCGTGCTGGAGGCTCCGAGGAGCACAGAGCTCACACCTTCATTTCTCAGGCACCACGCTGGAGACGAGCAGCAAATGTGTTGAACATACAGCATAAAGAGCATCATACACAACACATGACACACTCTTAAAGCAAAACCTATCCTATCACGAAAACATAAATGCTCTATTTAAAACAAAACATATACAAATTAAGCCATTTCCAAAATTAAAGCAGCTACTTCTCCCACTCCTACACACACTGAAGCATCTCACAAAACACAGCAGTTGCCAGACCACTCTGTTACCATGGCTCCCAGCACCAGGACACACTGAGTGAGCTCAAAATCAGAGCTGCACGAGCTTATTTTGATTTTTTTTTTCCGCAGGAAGATGAGCGATATCTGCAGGAGCGCAGAGGAGGTGAAGAGGAGCCATGCTGACCGCTTGCCTTCCCCTAAACACGGTCCATGCAACATCGCTGCCACACACAGACAGGAAGGAAACTCTGTGGGGATTTGAATCCCTCCTGGGAGTTTGTTTGCGTGAGTGTGTGTGTGCGCCATCTGTGGCACTGTGTGTTGGCACTGCAGTGTGTGTGTGTGTGTGTGCCTATAATACGCCGGCCATTTGGAAGCGTGTTCATGTTTTTCCAAGGCAACACTGTCAAACGCTGCAAATGATATGAAACATTCAGCTCTGATGTTCTGGGTAAATCAACAGCGGATTTAATGGATTTTAGCCCTTAACCCCTAACAGATTGCTTTGTCTAAACACACACACACACACACACACACACACACACACAAGGGCAGTGAATATAACTAGTATACAATCACGCCAAAATTGTAACAAAGACAAATCATTAACTAGCATTGGGGAGAAAATGCAGTGATTATACCATTTTCTTTTTTTTTTCTAATTTGTATTGCAAGTATTTTTTTTATTATTTCATTACTTATTTATTTTATCAATTCTTTTTTTAGTGGTATAATTTGACAAAACACTACTTTAGTCACAATGTACATTTCAATCAGGGTGATTAAACTAGGCTTATTATTAAAAACTGACTAACTATATAAATAATATTTTTATCTATTTATTTCAGCAACATTTAGTTTCTGCCGATGTATTAAAACAATTGAAACTTAAATCAAATTAATAAAATCTAAATAGATGTATTAAAATAAGCATAATAAATATTACAAAAACACAATGAAATTACTGTATCTTTAATATTTAATAAAACCGGCTAAATATACAAATATATACAATGAAAAAAATATATCTATATACATCTTGCATTAAATGAAAAGCTAATAATTAATAAAAAATTATGACAAATTTCTTGCTATTGTGTGAATATCTGTCTATCTAGCTATATATATATAAAATCAAGTAATCAGTAAAAAAAAAATAGTAGTAACCATAGTTTGATGAGTATTTTAAAAAGTAATTTAACTTAATCCAATTACAAGTACTTGTATTTTTATACATGTATGCGAGTAAATACACACACACACACATGCATTCACGTCGTAGTAAAAGTAATGTTTTAATATAATAATATTTATCTTGATATTATTATAAAAATTAAAATTAACTTCTTATTAATTTTAAATGTAGTTAGCTCCTTTTGTTAGCAATTTACATCTTTATCAAAAGAGAAGCTTCGCTGTAGTCTTATTCATTTACAGCCTTCACCAGCACGTCGTTAACACACTATGATGTCATCCCTCTAAATCATCTGCTTATTTACATGCGTGCGCAGTTCATTAACCCTGACAGCAGATCTGACCCACAGCACTATTTTTAAACACACTGGTGGTGGTGTAAATGAGCAGCGGTGGCTGTGGATCCACTGGCCACGCACGTGCGGGGGAAGAGGGATCTGCACAGCCTGGGAGGGGCTGGCAACCCTGTAACGGGGTGTGAAATGTAATGTACGACTGCATTACAGGACAGGTGAGGGAAGAGAGCGTGATTCTCTCGGTCGCTGCTCTGGGGATTGAGGTCCTGTCAAGATTTTTATTCCCCAGCGTCCCGCAGTCGATGAATCTCAGAGGGTCTGCTGTCACGTACACCCTGCCAATTTATGACTTCTGTGAGGTCGGGAAGATGAGGGACTTCCTGAAACTTTATGAAGGGTATCAGACTGGAGTGGGTGCTATGACGGCGTGACGACAGTAATGTGTTCTGCTGTACCATTCATACCGCAGTAGATACAGTCGAGGGGTTTCGATGGAGCAGGACTGCTTCAAGTCAATTTAAATCAGTGAGAGCGATGAAGAAACACGCAATAATGTGAAAATATAGAACGGGGCATAATCAAACAAGTTCAGACAAAGAAGAATGAGCTTTATAGGAACATGCTGCATTTCATGATGTGAAGCAGTTTTTGCACAAAAGCCAGATTTTTTTATTTTATATTTATTTTTTCACATTATTATTTTAATCAAATGATTATCTAAAAAATTAAACATTTTTGAGAATTATTTGTAGTAAAAATTCATTTTAAACAAAATAGTTAAGAATACAATAAAATAATTTTGAAAAAGTTTTTGGATTATTTGTTATAAATAACTTGATAAAACAGCTAAAAATAAAATACCAACAAAATATAAATAATTAAATAATAATAATAATAATAATAATAATAATAATAAGTATTCATTTTCTGCTTTATTTGCAATATATAATTTTTTATTAAATAATTAATAAAAGTAATTGATTGAAAAAAAAAACAAAAAAAACTAAAATAATTATATGAGCAAAAAAATATTACCACATAGTCTGATACATAAATTATGCTTTTGCTACATTTAAAATAAATAAATAATATATTGTGTTACATACCGTTACAGTGATATAAAATCCTTTGTGATAAGATTTTGGTCTTACCGCCCACCCCTAGTCTTAGCACGCGCACACACACACACACACACACACACACACACACTTTGAGTGTCTGACTCTGATGGTTTTTACTCTAACTGTACTATTACGATGTGCAGTAGACCGTGATCACAAGCTCTCAGCTCTTCAGATTACATTACTGTACTTTGAAAGGATGTACTTTAAATCAAAGCGTCGCAGTCCTTATAAAAGCCTTCGTTTCAGATCGTACAGCACACATTTCTTTGAAACGTTACACTCCTTTCTCTCTCTAAAGCATTACACAACGCTTCCCAGATACCACACCGAGCATCATAAAACACTTTACCAAATCGATTTGAAACTATTATATTTATCCCTGCGCTTAAGGAAGAATATGATGCTGGGAGGAACACTCTTTCATTAACAGCCTCAAACTAATGCCATTTGTTTGGTGAAGCCATCCGCAGACGGACAGACGCTTCCGCTCCGGCGGTCTGAGGAAGGGGAGGATGAGAGGGGGAGAGGATGAGCGAGGCACAGGACGGACGGACAGACAGACAGAAAGAGAGAGAGCGGCAGTGTGTCTTTGGGTTAGGCGTACCGATGGCTAGCTGTGGCAGCGTGCAGCCCAGCCGCTCAGCGATTGCCTGCAGCTCTTTCAGCTTCGCCTGCTGGCGTCGGCCCTCCTCGCTCAAGATCTTGTCCTTCAACCACTGGTAGCCCTGTTAACAACACAGCACACCTGCTCAAAAACAGGGGCCCACGCCTACAGTGGTGCACTTACATACACACACATTAACACACACACACATGCGCTCTCGGACGTGTAACACACACCAGCACCTGTGTGGGCGAGGGCCTGTTTTTAAACACGTGACTCTGTCCACCCAAAAGCTCAAAAGAGCAGAGATCAACTCGCTCGGAGAACTTTAGGGGGTATAGAGACCTCATACACACACTCACAAACATGATCAGACTTCTGAGAAGGCTGTGTTTGAAGAAAAACAAATGTAGTATAACTGTTTTTTTTTTTTTAGTTGATTAGCTAAAAATTACACATTCCTATGAATTTGAAGTCAACATGAAACACATTTGTAATTAATCGAGTTTGGTAATGCGGCACATTTCCAAAAGAAATGATTGAATATGATTAATTATGCATATAAAATATGTAAATAAACATTAATAATTCAAATTAACAGCATCTCAGTGTATACCAATGGTAGCATTTCTTATTTAATCTTATAATAGATATTATTGTTGTATCTTTACTGAATTCACGTTAAAAACGTATATATATATATATATAAATATATATATTTAATTTTAGTTAACGACAATGATAAGCAACCCTGATAAGCATGC
>JAUMHI010000006.1:2678274-2705972 GCA_032359435.1 Enteromius unitaeniatus | reverse complement strand
CTCTCTCTCTCTCTCTCTCTCTCTCTCTCTCTCTCTCTCTCTCTCTCTCTCTCTATATATATATATATATATATATAAACAAATAGCATTAGTTTTTTTTGTTTTGTTTTGTCCATCACACCATAAATAAGTCGACTACCCCATATTATTCAACCCATTTAATAATCATTTAAGCATAATTTAATTATGCTTTAAAATATAAAGTGAAGCAAAGTGACTTTTCAGCCTCTTTAGTCACTTGATTCTTCAGAAATTATTCTAATTTACTAAATATTTGCTGCACAAGAAACATTAAGTTAAAGGAATCTATAAATAGAAAGAAAAAACAGCATTTAATTTCAGTAGAATTTTTTTTGCTATATCATAAATGTATTTGCTGTCACTTTTCATCAATTTAAAGCATCTTTCACCCTTGTGGCTTCCTCATTTGGGAGTCACACTCGGGGTCTTCACAGTAAAAAGTGACCGGACACCTGAAATGTAACTTTTTTCGCACCCTAGTATAATCAATGTGACATTTTTTTTGGTTTGATAATATTTGTAGTTTTTTCTTTTCGCATTTTGAGAGAATTTTATGTTACTAATAATTATTTACGCAATAATTAACAACCAATTATTATGTTTTTTTTTAATATTAATGCAGTTTTTCACATTAAAATAGACACTGGGCCTTTCAAATATTTTTTTTGAAGACAGATTAGCGCCGCCTGGTCAAAGCAAAGAAAGAAAAAGTTTAATTGCATGGTGTAATCAACAGATGTCTTTATAGGGTTATGACTTTATAGAGGCATGACTTTTCACAAAAAAAAAAATAATAAAAATGTGTGTGTATATATATATATATATATTTATTTTACAGTCTTGATGATTTAGTGCGTCACCCCTTCACTGCTGTGAGCTTTTTCTGTATTACGACTGAATTATTAAATGGAATTCACATTCTCAAAACTTTGCTCTGTGTTACAGACATAAGTGTTTGTGTGCATGCATTTGTGATTGATTGCATATGTCCAGAGCACACTCTTGATATTTTATAGTGCCATCGCTTCACTTCTGTGTAGTTGTTTTCAGTTTTGTAGTTGATTTGTATTTTGTGTAAACAATTATTCTCTAAAATTGGTGTGTTTCTGTCCATCTCCCATTTATTTTCTATGGTGGACCATAAGTGTGACTAAGCTATTCGAATCATGCCCTCAATTTTTTTTTCTTATCACTCCAATGAAGCTTTGCTGTGCTTTCAAAAAAATTAGAAATGTTACATTTTCAGGTCAGAAATGACAGAGGAAGGCACAAGGGTTAAATATAAGTGCTACATAAATATATAAAGCTCTCTTTCAAAATAACTACGTATGAAATCTCTGATTATGTAATGTCAGAGTCCAGTTGACTCTGTAAACTTTGGCATTTACACCCTGGCAGCTCAGAATTTGGCAGCTGTATAGCGTTGCGCATTCAGACACTGGTGACTGCACTCACTTTACAAAGACAAATGCACAAATTCAGATCATGTATAATGTACATCACACACAACGAGCTCCACAGCTCAGCGGAAGAGTTCTGTACAGACCCCCGCTCTGCGCATCACATCCACCGGGATCACCGTCTCCATCTCCTCCGCGCCCTTCGCCAGAATCACCAGAGCTCTTTTCCCAGCCATGACTGACTGTCTGCAGCGAGACACGACACACATATATTAGAAAAGGCCTTTCCGGGTCTGGTTACTTCTGGGGAACTGCCAGGCAAAATAAAAGTCTCCCTTTAGTTCTTCTTGTATAGTGGTGGTAGAATTTATTATATTCCTGTGTGTAATTGTTAATATAGAATATATCAGATATCTGAAGTGTAAACGTGTTTATTTTAAGTAGTCAACACAGAGATGAAAAATGTAGACCCAGCAGAAAATATCCTTAAAAAGCATATTCAGCAAATCCATTAATAATACCTGAATAATTGTGTAATTCCTTTTGATCTGTCTGTATCTCCTAGAAAATATATGTGAATATAGCCTTTTTAAAGCCACGGTGTTCAATAATGGTTAACACTTTCAATTGGGTTGATTAATTCATTTATGTTTAAAATGAATTAAACTAAATTCAAACTAAACTTTTAAAAGTTTATCTTAATTAAACATTAAAAAGTGCATTAAAAAAAAACTATTCTTATTTTGTTGCATTGTAACTGCTTTTAATTTGTTGATATAATGTTGGTAATAAATAATAATAATTTTGTGAAAATGCAGCTCTTTGGCCACTAGAGGACGAGATAGACCACTGAATTGCAGTTTCAGGCATGGTTTTTGTAAGTGGCTTGTTGATGGGCCTAAAACAGCTTTCAGTGTCATCATCTATGAGCAGCAGAAATGTTGACACTTGAGGCAAATTTCCAGTTATTTCAAAGGAAATGTAATAATTAATGTGCTCATTTCAATAAGATGAAGGACTGGAAGATGATGGATTTTTACAAATAAATAAATAAAAAATTCCAGTGCAAAACCAAGTACCTTAACCCCGTACTCCAAAGGCTGTTACAGAAAAAGCATCTAGAGTTTCCGTTCTCAGACGCCTCTTTCAGGGTTGCACATCTCTGATCTTTGGTCCAGAATGCACTGCAGCAGTGGACGATAGCACAGGTTCTGGCAGAGATCTGTCTTTTGCGTGCCTGTGTGCAGATCCAGCAGGCAGCAGTGATTACCAACATATGCACCTGGGATCAACTAAGCTCACCCTACATAGCTTATTTTCCCTTTATTTAATTATTTTCCCAACTCTTTACTCCAGAAGCTTACAGAATGCATGCGTTGTAAATACAAAACGGCAATTAAAGCTGTTTGTAAAACAGGTAACCCTGGTAAGACGGAGGGATTTTGCTTGGAGAAGCAAGAGATGTGGAGTCGTCCGCTCAACCATCTGTGCACAATCCTCAACATACTCACTGCTGGCAGCAGCTCACGCTGGTTAAGATGCACTGACACATTCTCAAGACAAAGGAGAACATCCTTGAGTTTGGACTCAACACCGTTTTTACTGTCGCCTTGTAAATCAGAGATGTGTGTGCTGATGTTAAGTTTATTTGTTCTCCTTAAAAATACTATGATCATAATTTAGTGTTCTGATGTTTATTAAGAAGATGTTTTATTCTCAAAAAAAAATCAGCACAACTGCTTCAGCTTTTATAATAATCAGAAATGTTTCTTGAGCAGCATGTCAGCATATTAGAATGATTTCTGATGTAAATGATATTTACATAGAAAAAATATTTTAAATTTTAATAATATTTCACAATAGTACAGTTTTTACAGTAGTTTTGATTAAAAATGCAGCCTATACAGAAGAGTAAAATAAAATAAATATATATTTGAATGGTTATATTTGTTTCAATAATAATTCAATAATGCTTTTGGGATTATAATTCATCAACTCTTGCTTTCAATAAATGGATTTTCTTTGTCAAAAAAATCCCCCAGGAGAGAGTAAGCAGCAGAACAAGAAAAACGTTGGCACAAAATTACTTGTGAATTTATTAATGTTGCATGTGCTTTAGGAGATTTCTTAAGTCAAGTTTGTTGTATTTATGTGCTTTATGTTGTCAGATAACAGATGAATCAGGACTCCAGGCTCATTCTTGTCAATTTCTTAGGGAAATCTTATTAAAGCCAAAATAAATACATATGATTGTCGCAGATAGAGAAAGCAATGCAGGCCTAGATGATTTGGGAAAACTCATAAAGACACCTGCTCTTTACATGTCTGCTTGGTGTTTTTAGTAAAATGTGACCAGTGCTGCCAAAATGAGTCCCAATGAGCACATTTTCAGAAATGAGTTATTTTTGTTGTCTCCATTAAGTAAGGGATAATGTACAGGCAGCCGGCAGAAATAAGCCACTACACTGTGATCAGGGTCTTGTATCACGCTGAAGGGGCTTATTTCGTGATAACTAACAGCTGCCTCTGCATTATCCCGCTTATTATACGGCTACTTGCCATATAAGGAACAAAACTGGACATGAATATGAATTTTAAACATTTTATTGGCATATTTGTTTTAAATTAACATTTTCATCCTTCCACTCCTTACTTTGGAGCAGTTATTATTTGAAAAGAAGGAACCTGCAAATGTCTGAACTGACCAATCAGAATCAAGCATTCCAGAGAGCCGTATAATAAAATGATATATAATTGATTGGAATCAGATGAAAAATGACTGAGCTAAACCTCTTTGAAATCAAAGAAGTCAGCAAAAAGTCAGTTTTGAGAAAAATCTAGTTAAAGTTTTTGGTAAGTTCTAAATCACTTCCTTTCTTAATATTATTTACTATATTTTTAATCACATTATATCCATTTTTATTTTAGCTTTGTGCATTAAAAATAAGAATAGATGCAAAAAACTAATTTAAGAAAGAAAATAGTGCATTACTTTAATAGTGCATTTTTTCCCATTTTACACCTAACAGAAGCCTTTAAGTAGGAAAAGCTAATAATCAAATGTAAAAATCACTTTAATAACCAGTAAATTGATTATTAAAACTACAAAATCAGTTCGATCAAGAGCAGTGGCCTTTCTTGACTGATGGCCCATAAACCTTAAGATTTATGGTTACCTTAAGATTTAAGATTAAACTCTTAAGACCTACTGTAATGCACAGATGTAATATAATGTAATACAGTGTTATCAGATGTTTTAGCAGTTGTGGCTAGAAGGGATGCAGCTCAAACTGGAAATTAACAATGAAATTGGTTAATGGTATGTCTATCTACAGTATTAGATTGTGTTTTATGCTTTGCTACAATCTGTATTGTTAAAAGCGCTATATAAATAAAAGTGACTTGACTTGACTTGACTTGACTTTTATTAATGTCTACACCTACCCATTACACGAATGAAAAAACTGTATTTATTACTGAACAGTGTGACAAAAATTGTATTGATGTGCGCATGCCCAGAAGAGCCATACATATTCCTTCTATAGCCTTTACCTGTTACCAAATAGTACCCCAAACGTTTACTTAAGACATTACAGAAGATTGTGTCTGCAAGATGATCTATGGAGGGTCAGACAGCTCTCTCCGATTTCATCAAAAATATCTTAATTTATGTTCTGAAGATGAACAAATACGGGTTTGGAACTACATAAGGCTGAGTAATCAATGACAGAATTTTAATGTTTTTCAAAGTCAAACCACCCACCAGGCACTGGACATCTATATAACATCAGATTGACATTGGACATGACACTGCATTTTGGTTGAAAATGGACATTGAAGATCAGTATTTCATCAATTTGATGTTGACTGAACATTGGATTTTGGTTAAGCAACCTAAAAACAACAGGTTGACGTCAGCATTTGACATCAATTGAACATTGACATAAGATTTTATGTTGAATTTTGGTCACCTCAATGTCGCAAGCAAAATTTGACGTTTTAACGTTTCATGACATTGTGTGCCTGCTGGGAATTTTCTACATCACAGACATTTGACCAATCCCATTTTTTAAAAAATCAGCGTTAAGCACCACATAAAGGAGCTGGCAAGTTTTGCAGCTTTGCACACAGAGCACACACACATGTCATGGCACTGTTATGAACGAGTGCTGAAGACTGACTCAGAAGAGTTAAAAAAACATATTCTTGAAGATTCATAAAATTAGGATTCACCACTGAAATGTCACATGGACATCTACCTCGTTAAACCTTTCTTTAAGGTGATAGTTGCGTTGCTGTCTATGGAGGGTCAGAAAACTCTCGGATTTCATGAAAAATATATTCATATGTGTTTCGAAGATGAGCAAAGGTCTTTTGGGTTTTAGAAGACATAAGGGTGAGTAATTAATGACAGAATTTAATTTTGGGGTGAACTATCTCTTTAATAATAGACTCCACATATACTGTATGAGGTAATGGTGTAGACTAGAGTAACATTCATGTCACTTTAAGGCATAAGGAAAACACTTTAACAATCACTATACAGCAACAGATCCCTCCACCTCCATGTTTAAGGTTTATGGCTCTGAAATTGGGTTTCACTAAGTAAATAGATATTTCATGTTGACTTTTAGTTTAAGGCCAGTAATCTATATACCTATAATCATCTTATACTCTGGGGCTATTTTGGGGAATTCCACCTGCATTTGGCCTACCAAAATTAAAAAGCTTCCCATATCCACATGCAGAGGTGTATATACAAAAGATTTGTATCATTTGAAAGGAAACCTTTTGAAATTACATAAAACACTGTTGAAATTATTGTATATATTGTCTATGTTAGAATAAAGACAAAAAAAATTTGCTTTTTTTTTTTTTTGCAATTTTTTTTGTTCTTTTACAACTGTAGGGAAGAATAAAACCCTTTTTTAAATACAATTTCCGCCTACCCAAATTTTAAGTCTCCCCATACCAACATACAGTGGAATAAATGCAATATCTTGGTGTCATTTTAAAGAAAACCCTTTGAAATTACATAAAAAAACTGCTGTAAGTGATAAATATTATTATATATGTTGTCTATCCTAAGATGAACCATGTCAACACAAGGTGCTTTTAGTTTTTTTTGTTCTAAATGTACATAATGGGGGGGTAGTTAGTGTAATTTACCTGTACATAACTTTATTACAGTAAAATAAATATTAAAGTGATTTATATCTGCATATAAGCTTTCAAATGGTACCACATATAGGGTTATTGGAGCAGACAAACCTTTAAAAATTAAAGGCACAATTTGAATATGTAAGTTTGGACCCGCCAGCGGGTCCGCAGAGTAGAAGAGGTTTAAACAGCTCTGATTTTCTCTTCTCTGATTTAAAAATGACATCAGCCTGCAAAGTCTCAACATTTCAACAGACGGTTAGCAACGTCAGTCATGGAGTGAAAAGGAAACGTGAGCAGATTGAAACTTCCACATACAGTCTGCTTCCAGTTAACCACGTGTGGACTTAAGGAAGAAGTTGAGGAAGCTTTACTTTCAAAATGGTGCGTTTCTGGCACTCTTGGAGGCCTCATGTCCCACAAACACAGAGCTTAAGAGCAGTGATGCAAAGCAGATTTACAGCAGAAAATCTGCACAGAACAACTGTATAACAAGGGAAAGAAACAAGTGTACAGAGCCTTTCATCTGGTTTTGGCAGCAAACACAGGTCTTCTTTACGTCTTCCTGACTCTGTCACTCTTTATTTCCTTCTGATTTAGTGATCTGATATGTTCATACTCATCTGTGATGTGACTGTCTGACTAATGCAGGAGCCAAAGTGCAGTTTAACTACGTGCATTACTATCTGTCGCCCTCCACCGCATGCAGCCGCGCCGCTGCCAGACCCTCTGCAGACTGCAGCTTTATCTAACTCTGCACAGAGGTTCCCTCTCAAACCTGAGGGGCTTCTGGAATGTTACCACTGGGGATTCTTTAATACTGAGGATTTTTTCTTCCTTTAAAGAAGGCAACCAACAGATGCAGGAAGTCAGGGAATTCCACAAATTCTTGTTTGTCACTGAGTAATCCTGTTACCAGCCCTGTGAATATGAAACGGTGTAAACATGAAAATAAACACTTCCTTTTTTGCTTCTTTTAAATTTTTTTTTTCTGGAGGGTTGAGCATGTTACAAGAAGACCTCGCTTTTTTGGGCAACAGACCTGTTGTGACATCTGCATCAGATAGCATGGTGCTTGCTTTACAAGAACAGATCCAAATTCTATATATCAACCTGCTAAATTGCCACCATAACGCTGGTAAATAAATTCCAAATGGTTGCTAGGGTTTTCTAGGTGGTTGCTAGGGTGGTTACTTTTGGCCCAGGTCAAAATAGCCCAATCTTTATTTTTTATTTGAGGAGATATTCATGTCCACAAATGCTGTGAGATGGTATGTTTATATAGTTTTTTTCATTGCATAATAATGCTTAACTTGGCAAGCACTTTTCCATATTTCTTTTATAGCGAGGTGACTGCATGGTAACTGATGACTGTGAACATACAGAAGTAGACAATCCAGATGGTGTCATTTTAAAACAACACATCATTGATTGTCAAGAGCTTTGAGTCTATTTGTTGTAAAGTGGCCCTGTTATGGAAATGAGCTTTCATGCAGTGTGTTACAGCTCTAAGTGAATAAAAACATCCTGCAAAGTTTTAAATCTGAAAGTGCACCTTGCATGAAATTATTGTCTCTGAAAAAGACTCTGAATCCTTGAAACAATCAGTTTTTAAAACGACTCCCAAGCTGTTTCATGATGATGAAACAAAACGTTAGCTAATTGCCGCCCACTTGTCAATCTTTTCGCACTGGTTCTGAATGAAAATGCTAATTAATTCTTTGCCATTTTTGATGCCGTTAAAAGCTCACTAACACTGCTTTAAATTAAATAGACCAATGACCAGAGGGGTTTTAGAAAAATTAATTGTTAAAAACAGTATATTAACAGCTAGTGGCTAGAATAGGTACTGCAGTCCAAAAAAATTAATAAATAAATAAAAAATAAAAGTCTCCTGCTCCTCCTCCTCAAACTTGACACTCATGCCAGATTGAAGGCATTCAAAAAGAAGCACTGGAAGGCAACAAGCCTTGAGAATGAGACCCAACAATCTGACTTCAAACACCAGAGGTGGCAAAAGCTGACAGTGTTGTTATCACTCAGAATACAGCAGACTGCGTGAGAGAAATTAGCTGTCTATATCAGCAGCTATCAATAGTATTTGTCTTTTAAAAGGAGAAATGGAACAAGGACTTGCTCATCATTTTGAATAGGTCTATCAGTTGTGTCAAGGACTTTCGTACGTTAAGCAGCTCATGTTGCTATGAATTTATTCACATATTGGTGTGCTTGGGAAAGATCACGCAACATTGGAACAGCATTCTGTCTGTGACGCCTCATTTATGTGCCTCACACCAAAGGCCAAGATTTGAGCCCTACGAGAGCCGACATGTGGAACATACCTAAAAACTAGTCAGACAGACACTCTCTGGCGGTCAATGACCAACTCTCTGCTTGGTGCCCTGGCCTTTAAGTAAGTTGACTAGTTCATTTATTCACCTTTTAATATGCCACTGATCACAGATCTTTTATGATGGATGCCGTCTCCACTACAAGATTTTATCCTGGTTTGTTTAGGTCGAAAGGTGAGTGTGGAGAGCTTCTAGCTAACAAATGTAAAAATTCATTGATGATTTGCTGAGTAAGATCATGTGAGGTGGTATTATCTTTGTAGTGTGTGATGCATCACGATTCTCAAATCTTTTAGTACATTAAAGATTCTCCTTATGCATGTGTGGCAAACAAATTTCATAAACAGTTCCTGTAGCTTTACTTCAGTTGATTATTTCCATGGATTAAATATGCAGTGTTTTGCACCATCTGGCAACCTAGGGTGCCAAATTTGCAATGTATGGAATCATACAAACCAAATCAAAAACAGACATTCTGACACGGAACACACATTTTGAAGTAGAATAACTGGCTGTCGCATTGTTTTTTTTTTGTATTTGAACTTGTTTCTTAAATATCTGCAAATGTATTCAGTCTGCAGTCCAAAAAATAAATCAAAAATTACAGACAGTACCTTTAAATCATACAAAACCAGCAAAGGGCATTGCATTAAAGTAGTATCACACTTATACTCTGGTCCCATGCATATGTTAATATGCCTTATTCACACACACACACACATAACATGATTTTAAATGCATTCGCCGCTTCCAGGACATTTGGGTGCACAGAGATACGTGCAGGGCCTGTAGACTGTAATATTTGCAGTGGGATTTAGAGGTTCCAGTCTCCTTTTGCTTTCATTAGATCATAATAACACACAGGGCCTATCTTCAAACACAGCATGCTGATGACATGCAGACCTGAAGCAGGACCCTATGGGGGCCTGTGCTCCGAGGTGAGTGTAACAAATACGGCGGGATTATTAGAGTGTCGTGCGGCTGACGGTGGTGCCCACCAGCTGGGCCGATCCTCTCAGCTTATCTTCAGAAACCTGGCCCCTCAGGTTCAGGCAGCTTGAGGTGTTGCATATGCCAGGGCTTTTGCTTGAGCACCTATTTAACTCTTTAATGATTATCTATTGATTTTTAGGGGCAATAGAGAGTGGGATAATCCACAGCTATGGGGAGAACATGCTACTAATTGCACAAGAGTATATCTATAAATCGCCAGAAATATTTCTGCAATTTATCGCTGCATGAATAAAAGCCTTGTTAAGGCTATATGGGAGAAATCCACAGAGGAGAAAAATGCTAATTTAAATAAAGACTAAATTAGTATTATATTATCAACATCAATTAGTAATGTATGCTGAAATTACATAATTGTATGATGCTGGATTCAAAAATATCAATAAAAACTTTTCATTGCAATTTTATTATTTTTATGCACATATATAAATTTAAGAATTAGATAAAATAACAAACGAGAAGGTTTTTCAAATTGAATGTGAATTAACTTGTTAAAAAAATTTAAAATGTTAAAAGTTTTAATGACTAAAAGACGAATTTAAAATGTGTAATTTCACCTAATGTCTTCATATGTATTAAAATGGGACATGAATTAATTAAATAGTTGTAACCTGATCTAAATGAAGAGAGCAATCATTTTTCTGGTGATTAAGGGAGGATACAAGACTTCTAACAAGTTGTTGTACAAGAGTCTAAACAGCTAATAAAAGCATCACAATAATCTACTCCGTCAATCAGTTAACATCTTGTAAAGAAGAAACAAATCCATCAAGACTTTTTAATTTTTTTTCTAAAATGTGAGCTAGTCCTCTACTAATATTAGTAGAGGACTCACATTTGCTGCTTTAAGTTTTAATTAAATTCAGAGTCTTACACATCAACCTGCACGTTTCTATTCTAACATGTAGTGCTGTGGTGCTCATGTGGGCGATGCAGGATCCAGTCTGGCGTGTGTTGGTGTCAATCCACTCTCTAAACAGTAAAAGTGGCATAAGGCCAGAAAGGAAGAGCGGCAGGTTTTGATGTGTTTTTGGATGGCGTTTGGAGACAGCTGTGTACGGGATGTGGCAGGTGAGGAGAGCAGCTGCCGCCTCCATTGTCTTGAAACGAAGTGCGTGACAGATCATGACATCAGCCTCCCACACACAGACGCCCATCACTCGGAGCTGTCCTGATGCATGTAACGCGCTGGCTCCTCTCGTTTCGTGTTGTGCTAAGACTAATATCATTTGCTGTAAAACTCCCTTCCTAAACACAGTTTAGCACTTCATTTGGACTAAAATGTGAAAATTTGGTTACCATTTACTCACCCACAGTGTTGTTGCAAACCTGTTTGAGGGTAACCAAACAGCTGATGGTAGCTATCAATTTATAAAGGTGCAATGTTATTTCGAACTTTTGCTGCAGTTTAGGTTTACAACAACAAATAAATTAAAGATGTATAAGGCAATACCCTTTTGGGCAGCGTGATGATATTTTCCAATCCTGCCCCGTTTTCTCTCTTTTCCCCCTTGCTTCCTGTCAGCTCTACACTATAAAGGCAAAAATGCATCTTAAAAATGCTTTTTTAAAGGGTGTTAGTTCTATTCTGTAGTTTAAATGCATGAGTTTGAATACTTTTACATCATCCCGAAGCATTATTTGAGAAAAAGGTAAAACTATTGTAAAACAACATGATTAATATGTTTTTGATTACCATGCTTTTCTTGATATAACAGGTAAAGGCTATGGGATTTGAATATTGCAATCATCAAAACTGATACCCCATGCTTTTGTACAGTATGTTAAACACATTCATTTCAATTCAGTGCACTATGAAAAACTATATTTCTACAAAACTTCACATAAGAGCAAAGCTGTCTATATTGTCACCACAACAACATGTTATCAAATTCCCAACTATTATCCTCTTCTTATACTCTGAATTCTTTTAACTTTGTTGTAACATATATAGGTATATAATTAATGCTCCAGGGCTACAACTTATCATCCACCGGACAAACTTTAGGCCTGGGGTGTTGAATATTCCCTCGATGGCATAAATATGCACATGCAATCTTAATTACGTCTTCAAAAGTAGAAAAGAAGAAAGCAAAACTACTCTATATTTGGATTTCCACTTTAAAGACGCGGATGATACAAGTGGCCGATTGGAAATGTTCAATGCGGTTACAGAAGCTGGTCCACTGTCTTGAGCAGATAAGAGAGCAACCATCAGAAGGGAAAACATAAACTCAGATGATCAGTGTCCTCCTCAAGCACACAGTGGGAGTGGATCAGAAACAAATGGAAGCCTTTGAATCTGGCTGGCTTTAATATCTCCCGCACTGTAACATCAGTAAGGTGACATTTCAGCAGCGCCATCAAGATCCAACGCCGGCCACGGCGCTTCAGCAATCAATTCTCCATGCATAATAGCCTGCTAGTGTGTACAACATAAATCAGGCCTCCTCTCCACCCTCCTTTTTAAAAGGAGGACATCATCTATTCTGGAAAAAAGAAAGGTCTGATAAGGCAGAAGACAGGAAACTGAAGGTAAAGAGAGGACAGATAGCAAAACTCCTTCATTTGCATAAAAAAAAGGTACAGATGACTAACAAACACTACCATTCAAAAGTTTGGAGCGATGAAGATGATGTTTTAAACAAACAAATGCTTTTACTCAGCAAGGACAGTAAACTAAAGACAATGTGTAATGTCAAGATATTTCACTTTATATAACGGTTACACCTTGATTATTACCATGCATATTACTACAATATTAGCCATTTATTAGTGCTAATTAAGCACATATTATTATGTCTTGTTCTATATCCCTAATTCTACCCAATACCTACACTTAAATACCTCAATAACTATTAATAAGCAGCAAATTAAGAATTTATTGAGGGAAAAGTGTTGCCTATTCTAAGGTTTCTACAAAAATCAAGCAATACAGCTATTTTCAGCACTTGTAATATCAGAAGTAAGACGTTTATTGAGCAGCAAGTCAGGATATTATAATGATTTCTGAAAGAATTTGTTTTTAACAAATAAAAACAAAAAATGTCATTTGCGGAAAAATTAAATAAAGATATAACTTTCTTTTCAAAATGCACTAAATTAACTAAACTAACTAAAATAAAAGGTAACACTGTACAATAAGTAACACTTAACTGCTAAATATGACTTTTCCCTCGATAACTTAATTATTAATAATTAGTAGTTATTAAGTTTAGGTATTGGGTAGGATTAGGAATCTAGAATAAGGCATTAATATATGCTTAATTAGCAATAATAAGTGATTAATGCTCTAGTAATATGTGTGGTAATAAGCAACTAATGTGTGGAACTGTAAAATAAAGTGTTACCAAATAAATCAATTAAAAATACAAAAAATGTAATGAAATATTTTGACTAAAATGTAAAAATAATAATAATAATATAGGCTATAAAAGATGATACAAAAAAATCAATGTAAGGATCATGTGACACTATAGACTGGAGGAAAGGTGCTTGAAATTCAGCTTTGCATCAAATGAAAAAAATTACATGTTCAAATACATTCAAACAGAAAGCAGTTTTTACAATGTTACTGCTTGGAAATAAAAAAGCAAGCTTGGTGTATATAGATATATATACTTCTTTCCTGTGAGATTGAAAATCACTGTAAATGTCAAAAATCTTGATTTACGATTCATCTGCAATAGATAATATGTGCTCAGATCCTTAAACTGTGTGTTTTAAATGCTTCCTTATATCTCTACTATGTTTGGATATTGACTGCACTTGACCTCTCGGTCAGGTGAATTATGTCACGGAGCAACGGACGCCAAGCATCTATCAGCAGCATGTTTAACAAACAGAGCCACTCTTTCTCCTTATTTCCATCTGTATACTATCACAGGGCTGTCAGCTCACGGATTGGCCTGCGGTTCAGCGGATGAAAGGAGAAAGATCCTGTTGAGTGAATAATCTCAGCAGTTTACAGAGAGAGGAGCTGGTGTCAGCTTGACAGAGTCGGGTTGCGCACAGGTTTGAGGATTCACACACAATCCCATCGTCTCTTTAAGTTTGGACGGGCGAATGTGAAATCAATGGTACATCCATGTCAGAGATTGTTTGTGTGGGACTCACTGGCTCAGAAATGAAATAAAACTCACATTTCTCGCCTTAAAGAAAACAGAATGCGATAAAGTGCGGCTGAACTTGCTTTTTTTAGTCTGAACTTGCATGGATCGCTGTATTGATTTGGCAGTTCTAAAGTTTAACAGCTCTTGATGTTAAAGAGCTATAGGTTCACTACAAGAATACAGTGCAGAGTGAATGACAATAATTCAACTTTTAACTAAAAAAAAAAAAAAAAGAAGGAGAATTTAAAGATAAAAATTCCCCATGTCAAAAGAGTCAAATCTGTGAACTACATAAACTAATTAAAGTGAGATTCATTAATTGACCTGCAGGGGACAGTATTACAAAATATCTAACTGAACATTTATCAGTAATATTAGTTATAAGAGAATTAAATGGATACATTTAATTTTGTACTAATAATAAACATTTTATTTAAATGCTTGTCATTTTAAGACAACAATTCTGGGACAATTTGATGTTAATAAAAATTTTTTTAATTAAATAA
The DNA here is from genome assembly GCA_032359435.1 of Enteromius unitaeniatus. Classification (NCBI taxonomy): domain Eukaryota; kingdom Metazoa; phylum Chordata; class Actinopteri; order Cypriniformes; family Cyprinidae; genus Enteromius; species Enteromius unitaeniatus. The sequence continues at coordinate 2,691,411 of JAUMHI010000006.1, read as the reverse complement.
TAAAATATGAATACAAAATTAAATCTCCAAGTAATAAATAATAATAAAAAAGTATAATAATATTACTATGAACTAATACAATAATAAAAACTATTATAGTAGCTATAAAGTACAGTAGCTATTGAAGTATTATGTGGCACTGAAGAAAAGTCAGTAAAATAGCTCATCAAATAATAAAATATCAATAAATAATATCAATTATTCAAAGATTACTAGCAAAACTTGTAGTACTTAAACCATTGTATTATTACTTCCTCACATTTTATAATGAATATTCTTAGTTAGACATTTTTATTTAATTAAATTTGTAACATTTGATGATTACATTTCATAAGTAAAGAGTAAATAACTCACTTTAAGCAATATAAAATAACAAATTTTGATGTTAACATGATACTAAGCCAACAGCGTGACACTAATATAAAACACAAATATAATACATTTTATTTACATTTAAATCTTTTTATTGCAGTACCAATGCCATATTGAAGGCCAAATTTGAATGCATTAAATAAATAATAATTAATTCAGTTATAATCCTAATAAAATCAGTTAAATAATTATCTGCATTACTAAAACCAGCAGTAGTAAACAGAAATAAATCAGTTATTGAAGGAATTATTAATACCTCAAACGCTCAGTTTATTGTGATGAAACTTCTCATTTAGACATGCTTGTCACGGGTATTGTACAATGGCCTGTATCTGGTGTGTGTTGTAAGTCTATTGACACCCCAGTGTGTGAAGACAAAGTTGCAGAAGAGCTCAGAGCATCTCTGTCTTAGTTTAAGCTTGGCTTCTCTCTAGCCTGTCTCCACTTCATATGCAAAGGAGAGAGAAAAGCGCTCTAGTCTTTGGCTAAAGCACTTTCCTCTTCAAATAACCTAAAGTGACAACAGCGGCAGGATCTCAGCCAAGTGCGTGGTGCCACTTGCTGATGTATAATGCATTTAGCCTCTTCTCTGGCCTTGATTGTGCGCATTACGGGGGGAAACGAACAGGCGGCAAAACAAATGTTACTTTTCATTCTGTTTTACATACAGGGAAAACACAAGTCTTTCAAGTTGCCTCTCTGTCTTTTTTTCTGTATGTCTGTCTATCTCGCTTTCCTCGTTCACAGAGAGGTGAATGAACAGAGGAGATTAAACCTGCTAAACACAGACAGACTCAGCTGTACTTCTCAGAATAGTGGCCTTAAAACCGCTTTTTACATTTAAGCCTGCATTTATTATTGTAGACTATAAAAAAAAAAAAAAAACTGAAATCAAATAAAAATAAATTCATTACATGAAACACACGTTTTGTTGACATAATATGTGTGTGCACTGTAAATATGTATTATGTATATATATATATATATATATATATATACATACACTCACATATATACATATTATATAATATTATATATATATATATATATATTTTGGAAATATTTACATGCATATACATTTATATATTTATATTTCTATGCTAATTTTCTAAAACATTTTCATGCATGTGTTTATATATACATAATAAATATACACAGAACACATACATATTATGTAAACAAAAACTTACTTTTGAATTTGATTAATTTATTATTGACAGCACTATTAGTAATATTAAAACATTAATAAAACCTGTAATTGTACATAAGTACTATGAAAACATCTAAATTGTGACCTATGATCTCAACTCAAATGCAGAAATGTTAATTCATGCGTTTATCACCTCGAGGTTAGATTATTGTAATGCTTTATTGGGTGGTTGTTCTGCACGTTTGATAAATAGACTACAGCTGGTTCAAAATGCAGCAGCTAGAGTCCTTACTAGAACCAGGAAGTATGAGCATATTAGCCTGGTTCTGTCAACACTGCACTGGCTTCCTATCAAACATCATATAGATTTTAAAATTTTGTTAATTACTTATGAAGCCCTGAATGGCTTCGCTCTTTTTCGCTCTTCGATCTTTTTCTTATTTAGCACCCAAACTCTGGAACAATCTACCTAATACTGTTCAGGAGGCAGGCACACTCTGACAGTTTAAATCTAGATTAAAGACACATCTCTTTATTCTGGTTTACACATAACACACTGATACACATTTATTAATCAAATCCATTAAAGGATTGTTAGGCTGCATTAATTACATCAGCCGGAACCGGGAACACTCTCCTTAACACACAGTGTACTCATTACATCGAACAAAAGGATGGCTTCTATGCTAATATTAGTCTGTCTCTTATTCTGTTCCTCAGTCCGTATCCAGATCAGATGGTGTATCATCACAAAGAGATGATCTTCATCCGAGACCAGAACACCTAGATCAGCTCCATGGACAGATCACCGGAACTAGATGCAGACAAACGCACACACAATAAGTCTTTACACAATCTGACATGTGTTTAATATTGAACTGGAAATTAGGTCCTGGGGTGAGGAGAACTGGCCCCAACTAAGCCTGGTTCTCCCAAGGTTTTTTTCCATTCTCTCATGGATGGGGTTTTGGTTCCTTGCCGCTGTCGCCTCTGGCTTGCTTAGTTGGGGACACATGATTTCTAGTGATTATCGTCGTCTTGACTACAGAGACCGTCTCTGCATTTGATAAATAAAGTTTAATTCTCGTCACTATACATTACCATCACTCTGTTCTCATACTTGATAACGTTCAGTGCTTTGCTACAATCTGTATTGTTAAAAGCGCTATAGAAATAAAACATATTTATTGAAAAAGTGTTTGATGAAAACGGTAGACTTATGCTAAAAAGTGGAAAAAATAAATAATTCTCATTCAAAACATTGAAAAAAAACTGTAATTGTAAATAAACAATATTTAAAAATAACAAAATGGACTAAAAAGCTTTAAAAATGTCTCTGACTGGCCTCTCTCTGAACGTCTTTCATAGCCAGTCAGTGAAAATGTTTCTTATGTTTAAAATATGGATATTTATCTCACAAAAACGCATGGCTTTGCTGCAAGAGGCTTTAATTCATCCTCCGGAGCCACGTTTTATTATGTTTACGTGCACAGGTTTTGTTAAAGGGAACCACCCACCTACTGCAATAATAGAGCCAGGACACTTTTTAACATGACTCTGATTGGATTTCTCTGAAAGAAGAAAGTCAAGTACACCTAGGATGCTTGGAAGATAAGTGAAAGACAGGCTTATTTTGATTTTTGGGTGAACTAACCCTTTAATAATAAACCTTTTCTTTGATGGTTTGTTATCTAAAGCAATGAAATTCAGATACTTTAAAGCATGACTAAAATGAAATCAAAATACCATTTGGGCCACCATAAACAAATATATCTTTGAGCTAATGAGTTGAATGGTTTTTTTTACATCACTCTCTGACTTTTGCAGCAGCAGTGTTCCTCAGGGTCCTGCCCTCGGCTGCATCTTTTATTAAATAAACACGGCTGAAGGGCTGCAGGTAGCTCCCAGGCCCATGCGAATTTAGGGCCTGTTTGGTTTGAGTCTTTTTTATTAGAGTGGATCGAGATTTAAGCTCCATAACGGTGCCGTAGCGATTCTCCCAGACAGAGGCCCCGTCCCCCCACAGCAGCGCCTGTATCAAAACACGGGCCCCTTTGAAACCTACAGCAAAGCTCTCTCTCCCTCTCTCTTTCTCTGTCCTCATCCCACAATAACAACCCAATATCTCTGAATACAGTCATTTCCTTTAGTAATAAGCTCTTTTAGCTATTTTTATGACTGCTGAACCAACTAGATCTTTATTTTCTAAATAAAACGTGGATGTGTTTGTCTATGCGAGGGCATTGTGGGATTGGGTCTCTATGATGTTCGGCCTTTCAAGTCTATTGTGTTATATTTAGGATAAAACTATAACATTTAATGTGTGATGGTAAGATTTTGTAACGCTTTCTGAAAGAATTCTATCTCTTCATGGCTCACCTGCATTTCCTTGCCTAAAAATGCAGTAAAAACTGTAACACTGTTGAATGAATAACTTATCTATATGAATATTGTAACATAACGGGCATGACAAGGGAGTTGCATTCGCAATGCAAGGCTTTAATAAAGAGCATAGTCTGACAGGTGTAGTTAAAAAACAGACAACTAGTGGTGTTCGGTTCTTGAGCGAACTGTTCTTTTGAGCAGGTTCTCAGCAAGTAACCAGTTGAGGCTGTTCATGAATTAAACTAATTAAACTTTAGCTCTGGGTTGATGACCTAGGATGCACAGCCGAAGCAGCATGTCCAACTCAAAGAGAAGCGAATGATCCGGTTCAACCTACAGTCGAAGTTTGCAGAGGACTCAACAAGAACCGAATAAACCGTGGCAAAGTTTCCTGAAGATTACAGAATAGTCTGATGAATGAGTTGACGATATTCTGTCAAGTCTGAGGTGTGTACTGGAAATATGCTTATTATGATAATAATAAAAAAACATTTCACTCCAGTGATGTAAATAATTTTTACTGCAGTTTATTGTCAGCATTTAAGGAATCTTATCCAAATGCATTCCTACAGCAAACAACAACATCCAAGGCAAGGCAAAAAGAGTAATCCAACAACAGGCAAAAGTCAGGACAGGCAACAAACAATCTAAAACCAGAAAGATATCCCAAGTTTAGTATTTAATGCTTTAAATTGACCAAAAGCTTTCTAAATAAACAAATAATAATAAAACAAAACATACTGACCATAATCTTTTGAACAATATAAAATGAATAGCACAAACTTGCAAGCCCGGTTTCATAGAAAGGGCTTAGCCTAAACCAGGATCAGGCCATATTTCAATTAGGACATTTAAGTCCTAGAAAAAAGCATTACTGGTGTGCATCTTAAGATTTAAAAAGGCACTGATATGTTTTACGATCACTCAGTGCAAGTGTCTTTCATTTGAAACAGCTCAGAATAACATTTAGTCTAGGACTAGGCTTAAGTCTATGAAAATGGGGGGGCAAAGTATGAGGAATAATAACAGTAAACTACCACTGCTAATCATTACAGCTGAAAACATTTTAGCACCGGCTCTTTCTCTCCACAACACACACACAGTGAGCTGACAAGACACACACTCACACACACACAGAGGAATGCGCAATAACATGCCTATGATTCGGGCCACGGGAGCTCATTGGGAACGGGCAGTGCTCCAGAAAGATCTGTGTGGCCGCCCATTTCTTACATCACCACGCCATTCTTATCACACTCACTAATGCTCTCAGCTGCCCCTCTGTGACATCATTTCCTGCTCCAGCTGGGTGGTGACATCAACCTACGGCAGACCTCTCTGATAGCTTTGGATCAGGCAGTTAGGACATGCACGAGGGTTGTGGGAAACACAACATGCTGGCATTGGATGCACAGATGAACACAGGGGAAGAAGACTGAAAGATCCAGCTGTAAGATTTTAAACGTCATGGGAAAAGTTCTCTCCACTTCAGATTATAAACATAAAGGATGCAATACATTTCAGATTCATAACATCAGTTCCTGTTTCTTGAGCATAGTTGTGACTGGATAGTCTCATCTGCTGGCAGATGCTGGAACTACAACACCAGCTTCTCCATTCACATCTATTCAAAACTGTTTATGACTTAATAAATAAATAATGAATTACGTAAATAAACAAAAATGACATTAAAACCAACACACTCAAAATGAGATAATTTCATACTCAGGGAACTGGTAAAATATCTATTTTCAGGATATATATGGATATGAAAAGTATAATATTGCTTAAAAGTTTGCTGTTTGTAAGGTTTTATACAATTTAAAACAACTATTTGAATATCCATTACGACAAAGAAGTTTATTTAAGTGTTAGTATACTTCTTTTAAACTAAAAAAGTATACTTTTAGTCTGTACCTTTCATAAATGGGCTTTATGTACTTTTTAGAAATTAACTTAGACACAATTAATTAGACACTTGACTTATACTTTAAAGAAGTCTAAATATCTTTGAGCTATATTGTGCTCCTAGAATCCATGTTTTCATTGTTATGTGGTAGGGGTTGATAATATTCAGATAATATTAACATTCTGAATTCCACATAAAATTAGGTTACTTCAATTCAATTTAGTCTTTTTCTTCACTTCAAAATGATCTTTCTTTCTTTTACGATACACAAGTGTTTAAAAAAAAACAATGCATGAAGCTAGATTTTATATATATATATATATATATATAAAACAAACATTCTTTTGATGTTTTGTATGTTCAGATATCCATATAACAAAATATATGCAAGTCAATATCTAAGGGACATCGTAGTATACTTAAAGTATGACGTAAAGTTCACTAAAAGAAAACGAACAAGTATACTTGCGGTATAAAAGTACTAGTTTACTGAGACTATACTTCAAAGTGTACTAAAACATGTTACTACAAATATTGATTTAATAAACTATCAGTATACCTATAAGTTCACTTTTAATATAGTTGCAGTTCAAGCTACAAACTTTGCTGTAGTTGTGTGCTAAATGTTTATTACTTAAAGTATATACTAGAAAGTGGGCCAGTTTAGTTCCAAGGAGTATTAAAACAGTACATTTAAAAGTATACTACACTGATATTTGTATACTTACTACATAAACTTACACCTACTTAATAATATACTTGAACTTAAGTTTTAAAGATGCAAAGGTGCCAAGTTCGATGAGTCAACATATTTTGTTGATCCTGGAACAACATTTTAATGCAAAAATATAGCCTTGACCATATCTCCACACCTAAACCTACCCTATGAGTAATGTCTAAAATCAGAGGAAATGATAGATGACTGACACTGATGTACAAACACTGGTTGTAAGCGTAATCTTCACAAAAACTGTAAACTGTTTCTTCAAATCTGATTGGTTAATCACAATGTTGTCATAGAGTCAACAAAGATGTTATTTTATATTAAAAAACATTTCTTTTTACTATCAATGTTGAAAACAGTTGTACTGTACTGCTTAATACTTTTGAAACCATATTGTTTTTCAGTATTCTTTGATAAACAGATCGATGAAAAAAAAGCATTTTTGTTAAACATGCTTTACTGCATCCTTCAGTGATTTCTGAAAAACAAACAAGCAAAAAAAACCAAACACTTACTGCATATGAGAAAGTTTAAATAATGGACTAAGAGTCTTCTTTCAAAACAAATATTTATCTTTGATATTTGGAGTCACTTTGAGAACACATTCTCATCTGAAGCGTGTTATGCAGCTCAGATAAACTAGCTGGCTCTTGATAGAACACAATTACCATCCAAGGCAGACAAGTCGGCCACTTCTCCCGAAGTTAGTAAACTTCACAATTTCCTTATTGTTCCACGGCATGAAAATAACTCCTTAACAGCCATACGTTTTCATTCTCCTGCCTCTTCGGAGGACTCGAAAATGAGACTTTATGTTTCATACACGCCGCATCTCAGTGGCTTCAATAATCCTGCAAATGAAATCGATTCTCTCTCTCCCTCTCACCAATTCAGATCCCAGCTGGGTTTCCCATATGTGGCCATAATGAGGAACGGCAAAGTCAATCCCTTATACCGGCATACCTGCTAAAGCTCGGCCTCAGCAGAACATCCAATCCTTCTGTAATTACCCATAATGCAAACAGACGCACTGTGTCAGCCACCTATTTTTTTTTTTTTTGAATAACGTTGTCTGTATTTCCATAAATATTGACGCATGGATTTAATGCGGTTCATTATATGCTTCTCAGAGGTGTGCTGCGTTATTCAGAAAAGAAAAGAAGCAGTGGATCCAAACAGTGCAGAAAGTAAACACGTTTGTTGCTCGTGTGTGTAAATTATTTGATTCATCTTAAATCTTAAATGTAAATCTCAAGATACAGTCAATAATGATTTTCCCAGAATACCGACAACATTTCAAACTATTAATGCTGCTCTTTTGCTTTCTGAATTGGAAAAGAAACTGATTTTCTTCACAATTATCTGCGAGGTCTGCCTCACTTTTCCCAGAAATGGCTCGTTTCATGTGCATTCTACCAATTGTGAACAAATGTTTGGTTTTTTTTGGGCGGCTCCAGCCTCACAAATTAGATTATGCCGGCCAACCCACACTAAAGCATCTCTACAGGTTTGCATGAAAACCACTTCCTACTGAATCATGTTCTCATTTCCTGTGTTTTTAGCAATTGCGTGTGGTCAAACACTATGAAACATATATATATATATATATATATGATATGTATATAATATGTATATATTAAATGCATTTAGTGTTTTAATGCAAATATAAATTGTGGCCAAAATGTCTTTTTATTTTCATTTACAATACATATATTTACTACAATATGTATAAGATTAGTGTATTTGATTAAAATAACAGTTTAAAATGTCAAAATCTGTTAAACTGTTCGTTTGAAATTTATGTATGACAAAATATATATGTTTTTTTTAAGAACCTTATTTTTCTACCATAATATGACTTGTTCAGACTAAGAAAATATATTTAATTATACTTTATCATTTTATGTCTTTAGAGTTTATCTATTTAAAATGTATATTTTAAAGGTAATTTTCTCACATTTTTCTTTAAAATAAGAAGTGTATACTGTCTGTTGACAGTATTTTCAGGTTGATGGAGTGATTAAAACATGAAACAAGTATTAATTGCACTTTAAGTTATCCTTACAGCATAATAATAAATTTAACAATATGCGTGTACTTACTATATGGTTGGGGTTAGGATTGAGGTTTGGCTTAGGGTTACTTGCATGTAATTACGCATTATTCATTGTTATTATAATAGTAATTCAACTTAATGTCCAACAAGGGCACCTTAAAATAAACTTTGATTCTGACTTTATCCAATGTTCCAAGTTTCTGTTCTGGAAACGTCTATAGAAACATGAAAAATTTATGTTACAACAATCAAAAACTGGCATCATTATTTGTTGCAATTAAAAGGTAACTAAACTTTATGTATAGTGAAAACAGCATGTGAAAGGTGAATAAGGTGAGCTGTGGGTTTATTTGCAGTCAGTCACCTCAGGGGTCTCAGATGTTTGTTATCTCTGTGGTCATCCCCTGCCATTCTGCCCTGGCAAAATGCCTAAACGGCCTGGACCTGGATTCTGTACAGAGAGGAAAAATCAATTATTCTACCCCCTGTACATTTCACAGTGCATTTTTAACATGATGGGGTGAATTAAAGACCACTCTCTATGCATTTCCCACAATGACCGGCACACTAACTGCCACTTTCTTCCCTTTCCAGCACTAAAGATGCTGCTAATGTGCTTCTCTGTGACAGGGTGAACATTCCCTGTCCACTGCAGCCGGTGTCTTGACAGCCAGCATGTGACAGCCCTAATGGAAGCTGATTACCGGGAGGCATCTATTAATTTACCCCTAATCACAACAAAGAGAGAGGCAGCACTTAACAGCTGTGAAATGGCAGCCGCTGTTCGGAAATGAAGCCTGGGGAAAAGGCCGAGGACGCTGGTGCCGTTATTACCTGACACTATTGTGCTGATCGTCAACCTGGCTTAACCGTCGGTAACTCTATAGGCTATGTTGCCATCCACTTTACCTGGGAGCTCTCAGTAAGCAGTGGGAAAAAAAGAAGATAAAGGCGATTGGTTTGCCTGCGGAGTGCCGGAGAGATTGTGATCCAGGTGAGAAGCTGACAGTAACAGGTTTAAGCTCTCCGGCTTTGTTTGTGGAGGAGAAGGGATTGCCGCTCTGACCCGATTGCGAGTGGTCGACTTACTATCTGTTTTGTTAGAGAACAAAGTGTCCGGATGACCTTTGCCTAGCGAGGATGAGGAGTAGAAAATACTGTTAACAAGCATATGCCAAGCCTACTCTGCACAGACTCTTATATATGAGTTTCACAGAGAGGACAGAACCAGATGGGACCAGCAACAAAAGAAAAAACAAAAGAATAAAAAATGGCCATCGTTTACGCATTCTTGTGTTGTATAGAAACGTTTTTATTGTTCTTTTCTTTTCTACACATGCATACCATGATGCAATCTCCTAAAAGAATGACAAGGCACAATAAAGTGTCATCATTACAGTATTGCATATGATTCATCCAAGTCTTCTGTTCATATAATAGCTGTGTGAAATAAAACAGACTGGAATTCAAATCATTACTCACTAGCAAAAAAACACCCTCTGCAGCTCACAAATATCATTGTTGTACACAAATGAAAACCTGTCACAGTTTTTGTTCATTCTTTGGACCAAGTTGGTGACTCAAACCAAGTCACTGAGTCACATGTCTCTTTTTGTTCAGCAAACACACTCTTGAATGTTAATGTAACTATTTTTTTTTTCATGGAATTACATTTATGTATATATATGTTAGTCTTGTGATGGGTGATCAGCTAAATCAGCCTACAGGTTGCACAACATAAATTATACACATACCTGGTTACCAGCAATATACCTTATTCACAGTGCTGGGTAGTAAATGATTACACGTACATGGAATTAGATAAGATTTCAAAGGTATAGTTCACCCAAAAATTTTAATTCTGTCTTTAATAACTTAAAGCCATTTAATCCCAAAAACATAAGAGCTTTGTTCATCTTTGGAAAGCAAATTAAGATTTTTGATTGAACCTGAGAGTTTTCTGACGCTGCATAGGCAGCAATGCAACTGACACGTTAAAGGCCCAGAAAGGTAGTAAAATATAGATATTTAAAATAGTCTATGGGTAAACTATCCCTTTAAAATACTCACAATCAGATTATAGTTTCATTTTTATAGATTACATGATTAGATATTTACACAACAACTGTGTTGTGTAAATTTATTCTTAATTTGAATTGCCCTAATTGTTTATTTTTTCGCTCAACAATTATATTGCTTTTATACATTTGGAAAACCTCACAACCCCCTGTAGTTTATTCACAAACCTTGATTTGGAAACCCATTCGTAATGTAACATTTAACTCATGATGTTAATAACAAAGAATGAAATATTTCAGGTCAAAGGTATTTAAGAAAAATAGTATGAATAAATCAAGGACTATAATTCAAGAACTATAATTTCTGTTATGTCATTTGTAATCAGTAATTGACTACATTTGTTAAAGGAATAGTTCAACCAAAAGTGAAAATACTGTTTATTTTTTTAACTCTCAGGTACGTCCGAACCTGTAGGAGTTTTTGTTGTTGTGGTGGTGCTAAACACAAAGAAATTCATACAGGTTTGGAACTAGTTGATGAAGAGTATATTATGACAAAATTTTCATTTTTGGGTGAACTATTCCTTTAAGTTATCTACTAATTAATTAACATATTTAATGAGAATATTATGATGAAGGTCTTGGATGAAGTGTGGAAAGAAACAAAACTGAACCCTTTAATTTCAGTTTAATTTTCGTAATTTAGAGTGAAAATAATTTATGTTTGTTTGTGTGTTTTTTAAAAAGCACATTGGCTAAAATATGAATTGTACATAAATTCTTTCATTTTACTGAGGAGAATAAGCAATAAATCTTACAATTTTACAACTTCCAAATGATAAAAAGCATACACTACAGTAAACCTCTGCAGGACCTGCAAGAAAGCGTTGAAGAACATCAAGCCAAGTTTGAAGTTATTAGCATGGCGCGACGTTTGTTGTGCCACTGTCGCCTGTTTACTCCAGCCTTTCCCTAAAGGTCTCGTACACAATTACAGATCACGGGACATCTCTGCCGCTGTGTTTGCTGCTATTAGAGTGGCTAATAGGTTTTACGGGGCCTTTGGGAGTCCCCTTGTGCCAGCTATTGTGGAAGTCATGAGTTATATGATCTTACAATTATAAATATACACAAGGCGGATTTCCCTTTCTCCTAATTATCTTCCTATTGTGTGCTGCTTGGCCAAGGAGGGGCACTGATGCCATAAGCTGGAGAAAGAGACAGACAGAAAGAGAGAGAGAGAGAGAGAGACATCCACAGCCAGATTTGGCTAGTTGGCAGCGGTTTCCAGCCAGAGAAGAGTTACCTTTTATTACAGTCATAATTAGAAACTCACGCTGCCAGCATCATGAAAAGAGGCTTTTGAAGTCATGCGCTCACAGGGTGTTGGGTGGAACCAACCGAAGGCCCAGAAAGTGTTCAATTAACGGAGGGAGGCAGAGCTCTGGGCTGCCCTAATATGACAAACAAGCCAGAACATTCCGTTTGGCGTCATATGAATTAATCAGTCAAACAGCGGTGGACATGTTGGGCTTACAGACGTTTGAGTCATTCCTGGGGACTGATGAGGCCCGTGATTAAATTAGGAAGCTCTTAAGCAGTACGTCTGAGGGGGGCAACAGAGAGGTTTTTGAAAGAGTTCAATGCAGGCTGACAGGCAGATCGCATGGAGGGGTTTAGACCCGCACTAATTACCTAATTACTGACACACACACAACAGCTGCATCTGCTTGACCACACACATGTGTGTGTGCATGAAGGTAAACGCAGAGGTGTTGCTGATCTGTATTTGAATTTCATCTGGTCGAGCATTTAAAGGGGTACTCCACACATAAATGAAAATTTATTTACTCATTCTCAAGTTGTTCCGAATATACATGTCTTTATACAACCCACCTTGTTGGCAGAGGCTATTTGCCCACCTGTGTGTGATTCAACTTTGCAGTTTTGTAATAATTTCTATTTTACTGATAGAGAAGAATGTATACACATTTTGCTTCAAACAAAACAGTGATAATATCAAACAAACTCCACTTGCGGGTGCAACAAAGAACAGTCTTATCTGTAATTATGTCAGTCACTGAAGGGGTCCAAAAGTAGTGATGCCAGCCTGGAGCGTAGCCTTTGCTGAAAAGTTATTCCATACTGTAGAGTGTCCAAGTAACCCCCCCCCCCCAAAAGTCCCTCTCCCAAAGCAGAGGACTGACCAGAAATCCTTCCTTGCAGACAAAACACCATATGCTAGTCATGTTCTGAAGCTGGTATGTGGATTTAAGCTAGTCCTTTGCTTATTTGTGCTGGTCCTTTAATGGTCCTCTGCTGGTGTATACTGGCCCTTTGTTGTTTTGTGCAGCAAAAGGACCAGAAAAGGACCACCATAATTCAGCACAAACTAGCAAAGGACCATCTTGAACCAGCAAATGACCAGCACAAACCAGCAAAGGACCAGCATAAACCAGCAAAGGACCATCAAATGGCAAGCACAAACCAGCGAAGCACCAGCATAAACCAGTAAAGCACCAG
>JAUMHI010000006.1:2662705-2678174 GCA_032359435.1 Enteromius unitaeniatus | reverse complement strand
AAGGTCTTCTTCTAGTGTAGAACAAACAAGCCAGCAAACACAAACCACTCAGATTCCATCTACCACAGAACCAGAATATACAACGCCAGCACAATCAACTTTTACAACACCTGTAACACCTATGAGCACGACTACATTAGAATCATCTCCCACTGAAGCTGGTTCAACACAAGAAGCTACATTATCCACTACAGGTACAGTTTCATCTCCTGCACCACAATCGCCTACTACTGATGGACAAAGTACCTCAGAATTCACTTCATATATTACTGAAAGGTCTTCATCTAGTGTAGATCAAACAAGCCAGCAGACACGAACCACTCAGATTCCATCTACCACAGAACCAGAATCTACAACGACAGAACAATCAACTTTTGCAACATCTGTAACACCTATAAGCACGAATACAATAGAATCATCTCCCACTGAAGGTGGTTCAACACAGGAAGCTACATTGTCCACAACAGGTACAGCTTCATCTCCTGCACCAAAATCACCTACGACTGGAGAACAAAGTACCTTTTCCACTACCACAGAACCAGAGTATACAAAGACAGCACAATCAACTTTTACAACAGCTGTAACACCTATGAGTACGAATACGTTAGAATCCTCTACCACTGAAGCTGGTTCAACACAAGAAGCTACATTATCCACTACAGGTACAGCTTCATCTAATGCACCACAATCGCCTACTACTGATGGACAAAGTACCTCAGAATTCACTTCATCTATTACTGAAAGGTCTTCATCTAGTATAAAACAAACAAGCCAGCAGACAGAAACCACTGAGAATCTATTTACCACAGAACTTGAATCTACAAAAACAGCACAATCAACTTTTACAACACCTGTAACACCTATGAGCACGACTACATTAGAATCATCCACCACTGAAGGTGGTTCAACACAAGAAGCTACATTGTCCACAACAGGTACAGCTTCATATCCCGCACCACAATCGCCTACAACTGGAGAACAAGGTACCTCAGAATTCACTTCATCTATTACTGAAAGGTCTTCATTTAGTATAAAACAAACAAGCCAGCAGTCAGAAACCACTGAGAATCTATTTACCACAGAACCAGAATCTACAAAAACAGCACAATCAACCTTTACAAAACCTGTAACACCTTTGAGCATGACTACATTAGAATCATCTTCCACTGAAGCTGGTTCAACACAAGAAGCTACATTATCCACTACAGGTAGAGCTTCATCTCCTGCACCACAATTGTCTACGACTGAAGGACAAAATACCTCAGACTTCACTTCATCTGTTACTGAAATGTCTTCATCTTCTATAGAACAAACAAGCCAGCAAAAACAATCCACTCAGATTCTAACTACTTCAGAGCAGGAATCTACAACGACTGCACATTCAACCTTTAGAACAGCTGTAGCACCTAAAAGCACGACCACATTAGAATCATCTACACTTGGTTTAACGCAAGAAGCCACTTTGTCCACAACAGGTGCTGCAGCACAATCGGCTACAACTGAAGTCCAAAGTACCTCAACACTCACTTCATCTGTAACAGGAATGTCTTCATCTAGTGATGAAAAAACAAGTCGACAAACACACATTACTAAGTTTACCTCTACCAAGAACACAGAATCCATTACCTCATTCCAATCAACTACCACCGAAAGTGGTTCAACACTGGCAGCAACATTGTACACAAAAGGTACAACTTTTTCTCCATCTAGTATGGCAGAGGGACATTCAACACCATCAATTAATTCAACATTTCCACAATTGGAAACCACAGGAACAATTTTGTCAGACTCACCAGTCTCACCCACTAATCCTAGCTCATACCAAACAATAACCCCAGTTTTTACAGCCCAAACATTTAGCACTTCAACATCATCCCAGTCAAGCCGTTCTGCTCAAACTAGTACCCAGAAAACTTCATCGGTTTCAACAGAACCTCATTCATTTGCAACAACTCTCAACTCAGTTTCAATAACTCAAAACTGTCTAGAGAATTGTCAGTGTAATGGGTCCCCGTGCATCTTTAATGAAACAATTGGGAAATGCCAGTGTAAATGCAGTCCTTTCACATTTGGAGATTCTTGCAGTTTTACAAAAGACTCTTCCACAGCTACTTTGTGTGAGTATTCATCATATTAATCCTAAATGGTTATTATTACATTCTTTCATTATTACTATTTGTTCACTGTGCAGTGGATATTGAATCAATATTAAATTCATACCCATGACACAAGCGTGACATAAGTATGTTGTATTGTAGTTTGTCATGTTTTAACTAAAATTTGTCCATGCTATAGAGATAAAATGCTCTCACAAGTCACATACATCCATTTAATTTTTAGTTACAAAAGACAGTACAAATGTTGTCCTAATTTGCTGCTCACTTGAAATCTTGCAGCTCACCTTTTTAATTTTATTATTTAATTGCAGCTGAAAGTACTCCCACAAGAAATGCAAGCATCTCTCTCAGAATTATGATGGAATATCTTGCCGAATATGAAAATGTGATCTCTCCAGAATCAAAAAAACTAATTTCTATTTTAAAACATGAGGTAATTTTTTCACAAACTTTTTTTTTTTTTTACAAAAAATCACAAAAGGTCTGAATTCAAATGATACAAATGTATTTACTGCAGTAGCTATTGCATATTGCAACTAATTTAGTCAGAAGACATAAAAAGTTTGATGGCATAGTGAAGTGATTTAGGCCTACATGTATTATTAGCATATTTGCTAAATATATTACTGAAAAATATTTGTATTCATAAAAAAATTGTATTATTCTTTTTGGACAGCTTTCAATCCTTTGTAAAAAAGCAGATACAAAAAACTTCAAGGATGTGGACATACGCAGACTAATGTAAGGTGAATTTCAAACATACAGCCTATTTAATAAGCAAGAGACATATTCCTATGTGGCAATTATTTTTCCCATTTAGACGAGGCAGTGTCATTGCTGAAATTATTGCAGTATATAACTATCCCAACAACAACTCACAAATAATGTTTCTAAATAACGATTTGGGACCTACCCTGGAAAAAATCTTTAATGACTCAGATTCATTTGAAAATCTCAGGATGGCTCTCGGTAACGTTTCCATCGAAGTTACCAGAATTACAATGGAGCCAGTTAAAATATCAAGTAAGTTTAAACTTTTTGTAAACTTTTTTATTTTGGAAACAGATTTACCATATTTAATAAAACATTAAGCTAGACACATGGATTACTGTTCTGCTCTTTCTGTATTATGGCTGCTGATTCCTATTTTTTTGTGCTGTGCACTATTGGGCCGCTGCACCTTTTTATAGAGATCTTTTATTTGAATTTCTCATTTTTATCTTTGTTGTATATAGATATTTCAGATCTACAACCATTTGTGCAATGCTCAGTGAATTTTGCAAACGTAACAGGCGAGATTGTAAATGGAGCATGGGTATGTGTGGGACCATGCAAAAAAAATCCCAAATACTGTAATCAACAAGGTCAATGCCTAAATGCAATAAATGGACCACAATGCACGTAAGTTTCTACAGATATTTACCTACAAATGATTAAAGTGGCAGCCATATATATATATATATATATAATTGCATTTGATGAGCAATAAGGAAATATCCACAAGTCCATGTCTGCAGAAATAAAGACATCTTTTTTTTTTCCAACCCACCCTTTCCTATTAATTTTGATAACTGTCTAGATGTAACAGTTCTGCCTTTGATAAGTACTCTGGAGATCAGTGTGAGCTTTACAGCAGAGGGTCCGGTTTCTACGCTGTTCTCTTCGGCTGTTTAGCAGCTTTTGCTCTACTTGTCATTGTCTTGGCTGTGATGATTGTGGTGCTCTACAGAGGCAAGAGGTCTGTGTCTGTCTGTTTGTTTCTGTGACTTATTCAAAGACCAAAATAAAAAACAAACAAATAACACCATGATCTAATTTCAGCAGAACATCGAGCAAAAGGAGGTCATCGCTTTTTGACGATGACTTCTTTGATTTTACATCAAGAGGTATGCAATCAATTTGTTGCTTTGTGCACACTTTAGTATACACCAGCAGCAGTACAAGAACATCAGAAAAGATGTGAGAACATGATAACTGAAAATTTGAACTATATTATTTCAGGATCAATAGACAGAGGTTATGGACAACAAAATTTTTCAGTCACAGAAGATTCAGAATCTGGGTCTTTCAGCTCATACCATGAAAATACATCTGTACGGTAGGATGAGCAATTGAGCATTTCATTTAATAAATACACTGGGATATAGGAAATATCATGTATTGGTGGTTGTTAATTTGATTTTTTTTTTTTTTTAATCACATTTCCACCCTCTCTGCTACAGATAAAGAAGCAACTGAAGTGAAGTGATGGATGAACAGAAATGACAGATATTATTAAATGATCAGGTCACTCTGGAAGCCAACTTAAGTGTGCCCATATGCACACTTACTACAGAAGAACAATGTATAAAGGAACTCAAAAGCACCTGTCTACAAACCCTTCCAGCCCATGCATGAATCAATAATTAACACAATTGTAATTAAATATATGTTAGTTGTTAAAATATGGTCCAGTGCATTACACAAGTGCATGCTCACCAGATACCAGGAGGGATGCCACCGACACAGTCACAAAACATGGCCAATCAGAACAAATCTCTCTGCTTGCACTCTGTTGCACACACCTTGCATTTTTTATGATTTCTATTATGCTTCACCTAGAGGGCATGCTTTTATGGTTTGTGGTTTATGTAAAATCCTCTTTTAAAAATGTATACCTTCACTCTCTCTACGTCCATGTTTGATAAAGAGAATACATTAGTACTTCTGTCCAATTAGCTGACAGTGGGGGCGGGGCTACCTGCTCAACGCTACATAAATGCAAACTGCTAATATTTATTTTACATTTACATAGGCTATTTAGCAAACGCTTTTATCGAAAGCGACTTCCTGTATAGGAACAATATCAGCTACAATAATGGGAAATAAGAGGACAAATGCAAAAAGATTCTTTAATAATAATTACATTTGCAATTATTATTTACAATGCTACCACATTAACCCACTAGTACAGTTGTTGACAATGTACTCAGTATATTATCTATGGGTTATCATAGCAGGGTTTTGCTTGTTTACGCTTGAGAGCACATGTAATATATTTTTGTAAAATCATATTTATAGTTAAAACAACTGTGCTGAATATAAAGTATGTATGATTTTTTTAAATGAAAAATAAAGTATATGTGTATTGTTATTTATTGGCTACACTGAACACGATGTTCACAAAAAAATCACCAAAAAAAGATGCAATGTCAGTATATGGTCACTAAGAGGCACTACAGACTTAATTATAAACCATCCCCATTTTGCCTGATGCTTTTACTTGTAAATATTAGGTTAGTCCATCTCAAACTCTTTATTCTTAGTTGGATTACAAAATAAGAAATATATATTTAATTTACCACGTTTAAGCACTTTATAAAGGTACTGCCTTATAATGAAGAAAAAGTATACATATTTTTAGCACTGACACACTGCATTGCACAGATTGATTCATCTGTTCTTATAAACTTCACTAAATTGTCTAAATGAACATAGTTTGTTATGATAAGACTCCCTAGTTTATTTACACGTGATTAAATTGAAACTGTTTGCAAATATGCCACACCTGTATGATCACAAGTGATGCTTGTCAGTTATGGACATAAAATAATATTTGAATCATAGTGCAGTACATTTTCTGAGTATACAAAGCACTAATAAATCAACTAACATCAGCCAACTAGGAAGTTAGTCATTCTTACAATTAATGGTAGCCTAATCAGTCATGAACTTATATTTTATATTTTGCTTTCCAGTAGGCTATTAAAATGCTGTAAACATGAAAAGAATAAAAAGAATGTGAAATCTTTGAGGGGAAGGATAGGGTGTGAGTTTGGGTTAGTCTGCAGTTATTATAATTAGCTTTCTATAAAACAATAGAAGTATGTCCTCATTTAGCCAAGTAGCCATGTTTGAGTGCGTGAATGTTTTCTTTGGGTTGACAGATAATAGATCTAATTCAGGGTCATCTAAACTAGTTGTTTGCTTTTTTTTTACCTTAATGAATGTGGTTTAACCATAGATCCTCTCTATTGCCTGCTTTTGATCAGGTTGTGATTAATCAGGAAGTTTATCTTTTTTTTTAAGAGTTGAATTACTGGTTTGCAAAGAGTCATTTCCATTTTACAGGTGAGGTGAATCAACCTGAAATATATTTTCAATTACTTTTCTGTGTCATTACTATTATTTTTAGAACATATTCAATACATTTAATGAGATTGAGTTAAAAAAATTCAATATTAGTTCGATATATAATCCACAAAATCTTGGACAGCATCTCTGTACACTATGTCCTGATATTAAATATTTGTTTAAAATACCCTTAAATAAAATATACATTTTAAATGAACACTTTTAGGGATTAAAAATTAGGGTATCGTCTTGGCAACTAACTGAAACTAGTTTACTAAAATTGCCAAAGTATCACTTTAGTGAAACAAAAAATGTGAGCTATATATTATCATAAGAAACTAATAAAAATAATGGCTGTAATATAAAAAGCAATATAAAACAAAAACAATAAATGCAACTAAAGGTGAACAGGATTACTTAATTTCCTGTAATCTGAGCCAAATTTGTCAAGTAGAAAAGTTAATAGGTTCATCACAGTAACATGAAACAGTACAGTTCAGAAGTAAATAAAATGTCATTTCCATAAGCCAGAAGATAATCAATAACAGACTGTGGTCATAGTTGATTTTTCGATTTTAAAATGTATTATTTAAATTGAATGGTTTGGGACAGGGAACATATTGTTCACTCCTTTTACCTGCTTATCATTTAATCCAAAGCGCAAAAAAAAGACCAGACGGTGATTCATTTCAGTTTCTATACATAAAATAATCAGTTTGGGACATATTAGATGCACTGTTTGCTCATTTCAGCTGCTTATCATTTCATCCAAGGCTTTTAAAAAAAAGAAAAAAAGAAGACCAGAGAAACAGCATTTTCCCCAATCACCAAGGCAGAAAATACCGGTCTATGTGAGTAATTCCCAGGTTTGCTAGATGGTGCCCTGTAAAACCGCTTCGAGACACGCATCCCTTCAAACCAACCCATCATCTCTGTGAAGGCAACCACAGAACTGATCTAAGATCAGTTTTTAAGTGCAAAAGTACAGTTCACCTTCCTCCTGTCTGGAGCCAGGCCAATAGTAATGAGGCAGAGCACAGGGGCGTGGATGTGATAAAACAGGCAAAACAGCTATATCTCTGCGTTTCTCAGAGATACGACATACTTCAGAGAACGAAATACAACAGAATATCAGATAAAGACAAACTTGATTCATAAATAAGTATTTATTTTTATTACTTTATAGGATACAATAGACTAAAAACTATTCAGTTTGGGTAAGAGGACGATGTTAAATACTTTTACACAACACAACATACTGTTTTCTCAGTGCACTTTGCTTTATATATATATATATATATATATATATTTATATATATATATACACACACACACATAGACAACACAACACAGCAGAGATGTCTATTTCTTCTGAATTTGCCTTCATTTCATTTTTTTAAGTAAGACTGCTAAAGGAAAATAACAAGGTATAATGTAAACATTTCCTGATACACGACCTGGTAAAATAAAGTGTAAAAACCGTGGCATCAAACTAAATTTTTAATCCTGTGAGGTGGAAAGCTGTACTTGACCTCATAGCTTCCAAACAGCATGTCTTTAAAGTCTTACCTTTTTTATTTTAAATTGCATGGCACTTGCTACATTTACTGAGTTATCACGATGGTTCTGGAAACAATATAGAATAATAAAACATCTCATTCACCAGCTGCCAGCAGCCAAAGTCTCTGGTGCCCACACCCACTGTAATCACGTCTAACAGGAATGCACGTACAGTAACAGGAAGATCAGTATGTGTGAGCTCAGCCAAACGCACCACACATGGACTTTAACTCCACGTAGCTCTTAAAAATTGTCCAAGATGTATTTTCATTGAGGAAGTGTTAATGACTGACAGTTTCAAATGGGCAAAACATGAAGAAATATAGATCTGGGGCAACCATTTCCTTGTACAGACCTGTGTAGGTCAAAGAGATTGTTTTTGTTGAGTCTTTGTTGGGTATTTAAGAAGTAAAACTACTGTATAATGGGAGGTAGTACTTGAGAAAATCCTATCGCAGACAATGGCTCACAGCTTCACGTGGAGGCAACGCTTTATAAGAGGAGAGAAACTCATTCACAGGTTTTACAAGTATTGCTTTTTGTGCAACAAAAGAACACACTACACCTCAGCGAGAAGCCAGGGGTCGGAAATACTCCGTTCATTCAGAGGGCAACATTTCAGCTGCCGTTTTAAGCAGCTTATGAAAGCTTAAAAGCAAAACTGGGCAAATGTAACACATTCAGCTCTCAAATCACTTACACACACAACTTAGAACAGAAAAGCAATACTTAGCCTGTTCATTTGTAACACACAATCAAGACTACAAATTGTACAGACAGGCCACATGAACAAAAGCACACAAAAGAGTGTCCTGACAAAAGCTGAGAGCATTAGTCCAAGAGAAAAGTGTGCATGTGTCAGATTGCGTGCTTGCATGCAGTTTGCAATGCAATAAGATGGAATACCCTTCACTTAAAATGCCGGCCATGAAAAAGCCGGGCCGATTTTATACTTCATATATGGTAGACAACACAAACGTAAAGAAGCATTTACTGACCCTATGTCCCTATGATCAGATGAACATGCTCAACTACATGTCCCGAGACATAAAAATAATCTTCAATGAGATATAAAATGAGACTACGAAAATGTACAACACTGAAGTATGGAGGTATCAGACCAGCTAATACCAAACAACTGCACCATAATTTCAACACTTACATTTCACATAGAAATGAACTTTAAAAAAACAACAACATCAAAATAATTTCCAAGCTCGCTCTAAGAGAACTGTTAGAACTGTTTCCAAAACAAGAGAAATCCCAGTAACTGCAATTCATATGTAACTCGCTCGGAGCACTAGAGCAAAGCTGCGACAAAGCAGCGGAAAAAGTCTTGGGCCTGGAACGTGCCCCTGTTTATTCATACCAAGTCTATCTGGTGCGTCGTTTTCCTTTTGCTTTGACAGTCCCAGTCCGAACTCGAATCCGAGGCATTCGTGCCTCGACTCGCCGTGCTGTCCGTTAAATACTTCTCATGTTTGTCCAGATATGACGGACGTTGTGGCAAAAGGAAGTAGTGCGTGGTGCTTGCTTTCCTGCCGTTCTCCATGACGGGCAGAATGCACGGGGAACCTTCACTATTCTGTCGCTGTAGGCCACGACTGACATATTTAGGGTCCGGGGCAAAGCTTTGCGTTGGGGGCATGATCCCATTGAGGTACACTGGAAGGCTCTTTGGGCTCGGGGTGCGGGAACTACCGCCAGATAAAGGTTCTCTAGGAGGTACTTTTGGGGGTGGGTCGTCATCGCTGTTGGCTCCCGATGAGACTTCAGCTGACCAGCGGCGGTAGTCTCCAGTCTTGATTGGTCGTGGGGGAATAGGAACTCTGGGAGGAACTTCTGGTTTATCCAGGCCTTGTGTATTCCGGTGGTGACTGGACAGCCGGAAGGAAGTGGGTTTGTTGAAGCAACCGGCGGGGCCAGAATGGGAGCGTCGCAGCTTTCTTTGCGTACGTTCCTGCTGACGGAGACAGCTTTGCTGCTGTTGTTGTTGTTGTTGTTGTTGTTGTTTTTGTTGGTGGTGGTGGTGATCGCGGAGCTCCTGTTCCCTCTGCTGGGTTTCCCGCTCCTGCCTCAGCTTTTGCGGCTGCGTCTGTGACTTCTGCAGGGAGGATGGACCTTCAAAGTATGCGTAGTTTATCTGTCCACACCCCCTGAAACTCCTCCGACTAGGCATTCCATAGCGGAACGAAGAGTGCTTTGAGGAAGATTCAGAAACTAGGCAGCGATTGTCATCTCCATTGAAGAACTCGACCTCACTGTCCATAGCTTGATCTGGGGAAAGCTCTGCCGAACCGGGAATCGGGGGAAGGGGTTTGGTGACTCGGCTAGGCGTCTGAGGAGGACTAACACGGTCAGATACCGTTAGACGTTGAAAGCAGGGAACCACTTGGTCGTCTTCGCCAGGGCAGGATGTGAAAGGGTCCGTGTGCAAGGTGAGCTGGGAAGGTCTGGGTTTTTTGGGGGGCAAGGGTTGGCCTACTGGGCTGTTTGGTGACTGAAGAGGATTCCGCTGTTCTGTTTGAATAGGAAGGTAGCAGAGAATGAGTATATATCAGTTTTTAAGATCTAAATGAATTAATTTTTATTGTATGAAAATTATTAAACATAATAACCTAATTGTCATCAATGTAAAAGAGGTGAACGCAAGCCGAACAGAAATTGCTCTTCACCTTAAGCTTATGACTTTCTCCAGTAGTAAGAATCACTATTTACATTAGATCTGGCTTTTACCCAAACATCAGATTTTATTGGTTTGGGCATTTCCTGAAATCCCACCCATTAACCTGGTGTTGCTAGTTTAATGCTCTACTGTTTGAGCCACATACACCACATACGCATTTGATTCATCCTAAGACAACTTAGTTTTCTGATCATTCTGTAGTATTTGGTGGTTGTCGTGATTTTGCCAAGTAAGACATGATCCTGGATCAACATTACTGTCCAAAAATATAAACTTATCCCAATCCCTACCCTTAAACTTACGCCTACCTAAAATGTATGTCTAAAATCAATGGGAAATGATAGCTGATTAACAAGGGTGTAACTTGGTGTAATCACCTAACTATGATTATAAGCCTAAAACAGATATTTCCAGAAAAGTTATTCCTCAATTCTGATTGGTTGATTAGAATGTTGTTTCAGGACAACAAGGATGTTGATTCAGGAACATCTTGTGCTTGGTGAAATCACGCTAACCATACTTGTTACATGAGTTACATGGAACTGGTAAACACTGTTTTGTCCTGTTCAAGTAATTGCAAACCCACATGCTTTTTTTGCAGATTATTTTGCATTTCTTTCTGTAAACAAATTGTCTATAATAACCTCTTTCAGTCTCCAAAAAGGAGAATTTAAAAATAAAAGTATCACTTATACTCTATTTCCCAAATTTGTCTTTTAAAGACATACAACAACTTTTATTTATGTGAGAAATAGACTGAAATTTAATGTGTAGTTAAAAGAGTCACTGCTCTTAAAATGAATATAGCTTGTCAAAAAATATCGCTTGTTGTAAAGTATATTTTGGTGCTTTTGTCTACGGCCACTCTGAATTGTCAATACATTTAAAGAAAGAAGCTTTAAATCACACCATACAGGTTTGTAATGAAATGAGGGAGTACATTTGAGTGAACTTGTAATGATCAAATGTATGTTGTAATGTAACTTACTTTCCACTCCTGAAAATGATGGCAGCACCTGTTGCGGGGACTGAATGTTATAATCCATAGAAGAATCAATGGTGAAATATAAGCTGTAGATTAAGAACAGGAGACCTAATCAGACAAAATCCGAGGGTTATTAACATCACAAGCCATTTCCTGTTTTTCTGCTCAGTCATGCAAAGCATGTCCAGGGAGTTGTAAAACTAATCCATGTTCAACATGAGAAAAACACACTTGTGCTTTTAGTGTTCTGTGCACTTACTTTTGTAGATCATGGTATTTCCAAGAGGGCTTAGCTCCGGCCATGCTATGCCAATGGCTGTCCCGCAGGAATAGGCTTTGCGCGGGTAAACAGATCTCCTGGGCAGTCAAGCCTGCAGTGGACATGCTCCAGCTGCAGTCGGTTCGCATTCAGGCCAGGAAATGCTCCTCCCGCCAAGCTGGCAGCTGCTGGCCTGTACCTGAAACACAGCCATGAGAAGACAAAAGCATAAATCTCAGAAACATCTCAAGTGTTTCTCAAAAGCAGCAATAAGACTAAATACTGAAGCATCCTGCTTCTCAAATTCTCTTTCTTACTGAGAAAAGGACATCAGTATTTTCACACGTCTTATCTAGACTTTCAAAACAGATCTTACACTGAGCTCACAATGCAAACCAATAGGAAAAACAAAAACAAATGACATATTTCCATCAAAAGCCTGAATGGAAAGCAAATTGAGGGATACCCTCTGTAACTCAAAAATGCAATGTAAACTGATTTACATTTATTATATAATTTGTTACTGTACAACAACTACTTGAATTTTTTTTTTATAGAAACTATAGTAAATTTCACAATTGAAAATAAACGGCAATGTACATGACATGACACATATTAATTTTTTACATTTTGCCTCACTTTTGTCTCATTTGTGTCTATTTTCAGAAAAAGGGATTTTTAGAAAAAAAAACGTCCAAGAGAAAGTCAACGCTAGATAGAAATGCAACCAAGAGCTCCATTAAGCTATGAACTATGAGCAACGTTTGAGCAGTAAAATTGCATCATTACCTCAATTATGACCATATGAGCATTCAAATCTAACGGAGATCATTGCAATGGTTTTGGGGTTGTTGTGGAAGAACTGAGACATTGTCTACTTGTTTATGGAGCAGTGAGCCCTGGGCTATCAGCACACCATCCAATGCACCTCCTCCTCGTGTCTCCTCGCTTTGCAATGCAGTCAGCCATGTGCACGGGACTCCAGTCGCGCTCTTTCAGAAAAGAACATTGAGCAACATTCTGCTGAGCTTCACAGCCTGTGGTATGACAAGCGCTCAGTTTGACAGCACTAAACGACACTTATGCCCCCAAAGCCCCGAGGACAGAGCCAAACGGAATGCTCTCTTAGATGTCACATACACAAAACCGTGAAAGACTCAATCCAGTCTGCATTGACAGCACACGATTTACCACTTTGCAGCATTCGGTGAAATGCTGTGTAATTTTGTCTGCAAGCACGACTTTCTAAAAAGTCCCTTGCAAATGCTTTCTTCACAGAGGAAACCGTGTTATATCAAACAATGTATGCAAATGAGTCTCAAATTACATGCCTTGGGAACACAACTTATGCTTAAAGGAACTTGTTTCTAGTGTTACTATAAGATGTAACACTAGAGAAGGTCTAAAGCAGTAGCTTCTAAGGTAGAATCCAGTAAAATGTTTTTGATCTTTGAGAAACCAGCTTTACACCCCTGAGAACGTAGAGGGTGATGGACCTGGAGGCAAGGTTCATCCTGGTTTTAGCTTACAAACACATATCACGCTCGCAAGCTATCAAATCACCAACATTACGACAGTCTTCCAGAGATACAAACAACTCATGTACCCAATTAAACAGCAATTAGCATTTTATAGAACATTTTATTGCTGGGCTGTTTTGCAAGCAACAGACACAATGCATAAGCATGGTTCAATGCATTTCTGCAGAACACACAGGTGCATTCGTGGAATATTGCAATTTGACTCGAGATCATGCATTTGTCTTGTGATGCAAAATCTAGTCAAAGAAAGCAATGCACTGCCTTTTAATAAAAGAGTGTGATCAAACTGGGTCAATTGGTTCAACAGGGACGTACATTTCTGTCTACCATCCCTGATCCGGTTCACAAATGCAAGCAGTCATGCATCCTGAAAGCTTTGGACCTTGGATACGGTCACTATGAGCACACAATGCAACCTGATCTGTGATAAAGAACCCCATGGGACAAGCGCTTCCTCTCACAACAGGTGCAAGACGGGCAGACTTCCTAGTGTCCGGCACAGACATTTCTCAATGCCTTCGGGAAGACAATGCCAACGTGTTGCAAGGACCTTAAGTAAACAAAGTGTGGAAAATGCGCTCGTTGTGGCGTAAACTCCATGAACCATTCCATAAAACACTGACAGATGAACATTTACTTATTTTCTGTTAAATCTGAGATCTTGAACTATACGTTTGGCTGCATTGTGCAAGAAAGAATCAGTGAATCTTACAAAACCTGTCGCTACTACATAGCTTATTTTAGCACTTTTAAAACAGATTTTGTTTATGATGAATAACCACATTTAATTCAAGATGCAATAGCATTATATTGAATATACTGTAAAGAAAATTAAATATGTCTTTTTATAGCGCTTTATACAATTAAGACCAGTTCAAAGCAGCTTCACTATATTAGTATCAATTACGCATGACTTCATTAAATATGAGACAAATCCAATTCAACAGTGTCATTATTTCTTTATAAGTGGATTACAAGTGTGCTTAATTGTTCAAGTGAGGTAGTTATAAAAATAGACTTTGCAATGAAATGTTCCAGCATGCATCTATTGGTAAACCCTAAAACACTGGGCACTTTAAAAGTGGTTCTAGTGCACATCTATGTGTGCATATTCACAAGACCAACACAAGTACATGCAACCATTTTAAACCAATCATCCTGAACAAAAGAGGTCGAGCAGTAAAGCGTAGAGTGGCCTCAAATTACGAAATATCTGCGTCCTGACAAACCACTGATATGACATTGTGAGAAGGTATGAAGGAGAGACAGTCGCGAGCGTTCACACCCCGCTCTTGTCACCTCCGCCGCGGTTTCCTAGCAACCATACCCGATCTACCTGTCCGCTTCCGCAACCTGGCGGGATGAGTCACACCTGACGAAACACACCTTATACATTTCCACGGAAAACAAAAAAATGGAGCGACATGTGTTAACGTCACATATTGTGACGCTATCACGCGTGTCTTGTCTGATGATTTATTATTAATGCGAACACTATAATAAAAACAAATGAATAGTAAAAATACTTAATTGTGTTTTATAACTATTCCTGCAGTCCTCACTTAACACGCACACAAACGCAATCCTTATCGGCTGTCCTGTCACAGAATCTGATCATATCTTTACACACGTCACTATCGTCATCAGTACACACACACACACAGAGAGAGACCACAAACACTGACAATGCGTTAAATGCAATAAAATCTACCTTAATCTCCTGACAGATATTAGGTGTCCGGTGTTAATAGTTCATAATGCCGTAATGTTCCCGTTAGGCCCGCTGGAAAGCTTTAGTTTAGCTCTATAGATGCTGAAGGATGTTCATTACAGCACTGGAGATGTTCGTTCACAAACGGGTCTTCTGTATGCTCGGTGCTTTAAATGCTCACAGTATTCAGAGGACGCACAAGCCCCGCCCCTTTCAGGCGGGATTTAAACACTGCTGTTTTCTGTAAAGGGCTCTGCAGTAATGTTACCCTCTATGACTGAGATGTGCTTTTGCTTACTCTACATGTTTTACATGGAAATACATATGCAGTTTGATTTTTAAAAAATGATATCCACACACAGACACAGAGACACATGTTTTATATGGAATATATGGTTTTATATCTACAGTACTTAGGATTCTATTTATATATTGTGCAATAACCCGTACACTGTGAAACACACTTTATATAAACATTCAGGTGCAATAAGAACTGT
>JAUMHI010000006.1:2651395-2662605 GCA_032359435.1 Enteromius unitaeniatus | reverse complement strand
CTGGAAAAGAAATACAGGTAAGTCACACATATGCCTCGAATGGAGTCGTAGCTCAACACTTCCGTGTTGTGGTGTCCCTTTTATGTCGGTTCTGCCGTGAACGATTGGCCCGGGCAGATGAGTTCCCGGTGTTGCTCCTTTGTTGCCAGGGCGACGCTGATCGGTCGCCGCCACAATATTTTTATGCTGCCCACAGATATGCACTTCAGTGAAGTTACTTTGAAATGGTGAAAAATGCATTTCTGTGAAGTGTACATTTACTCTAATGCTTTTAAAATATATTTTCATTTTGCAACACAACTTGTACAAACAGCAAGTAAATAATTTGGTCACTGTCATTGCTAAAATAGAAAAAAAAACAGTGCAATTCAGTGCAGTTGTTATACCATGACGCAATTATTAAATTGTGATGATGTAAAATTACATCTAGAGTTAAAATTGTGTTGCTAGGCATTAGATAAAAAAGAAATAGAATAAAATATATAACCTGTTTGGTGTAAAAGCGGTTTTCCAAAATGTGTGTAACAGCATTATAGTCTTACACTTCTGTTCAACTTCATTGTTGATGTACATTCAACAATCAACAACTTATTCATTCACGGTTCCATAAAGAACCTTTAGAATTCATGGAACCTTTCCATTGGATTAATGTTGGTTACACTTTAATTTGATAGTTCACTTTAGACATTCTACTAACTATAAGTAAGTTTGTAACTTCATGTCTACTAACTCTCAGAGTAGACTGTAATGGTAGGTTTAGGGTTAGTAGAATAAGTCGACATACAGTGGGGCAAAAAAGTATTTAGTCAACCACCAATTGTGCAAGTTCTCCCACTTAAGAAAATGAGACAGGCCTTTAATTTCCATCATAGGTATACCTCAACTATGAGAAACTAAATAAGAAACAAAAATACAGAAAATCAGAACCCAGAACCACACAGGGGACCTAGTGAATGACCTGCAGAGAGCTGGGACCAAAGTAGCAAAGGCTACAGTAACACACTGTGCCGCCAGGGACTCAAACCCTGCAGTGCCAGACGTGTCCCCCTGATTAAGCCAGTACATGTCCAGACCCGTCTGAAGTTTGCTAGAGAGCATTTGGATGATCCAGAAGAAGATTGGGAAAATGTTATATGGTCAGATGAAACCAAAATAGTTGTTGTGTTTGGAAGAGAAAGAATGCTGAGTTGCATCCAAAGAACCCAGGACGACTGATCCGTGTAAACGAAAGAATGAATGGAGCCATGTATCGTGAGATTTTGAGTGAAAACCTCCTTCCATTAGCAAGGGCACTGAAGATAAAACATGGCTGGGTCTTTCAACATGACAGTGATCCCAAACATATACAGAGGAAGTACATCCCATGGGTGTTGGGTGGTCAGGTCTCCAGATCTCAACCCCATAGAAAATCTTGGAGTTGGAGTTGCCTCTCTCATCTTTTTAAAAGGGAGAACTTGCACAATTGATGGCTGACTAAATACTTTTTTGCCCCACTCTATACATGCCAAGTTTCTGATAGTCAGTATTTTATGTTGTGGACAAAATAAAGTGTTAGAAGATATTAAGCAGACAGCCTACTCATACTCTAATGACTACTAGATGACAGCTACTTACTGTTAGTAGAATATCTAATGTGGACTATTAAAATAAAGTGTTCTTCACACTAGGAAGAAAAAAAGTGTTCACAGAGAGGTTCTTAGGGAAACCAAAAATAGCTATGATTTGGCATTGCTTAGAGTGTGCCCAAGATTGCAGAACTTAAAAACAATTGCAGCTTTAGATCATAATGAGATTTCTGACTTCTGTAAGACTTTAGTTATCAACAAAAAGTTAGTTAGCAAAAGTCTCAGTTGGCCCTTTGTTTAGTTTCATTACAGTCTATCAAAAACAAATTAGATATTAAAGAGATCTCACTTGTGATTTTTTTCATTCTGGGACTTGGGGTTTCCAATTCCATTTCACACATTCAGCTGTATCCCAGCAGACGCATTCCAAACACTGTCCAGATAAGATTGGGAGTCTGTGAGAACTGGCCTTTACCTAAACTATCCCACCCAGTGGAGAGCACTCCATACAGGGCTATCACGGCAGCTCCTGTATCAGCCCAGGAAGCACCCTGCTGAGGTTACAGGACACCCTTCAGTCGCCTGAACGCCTGGATAACTGGTGACTGCAAATGCGTCAATGGGAAGAGCAGGGACCTCTGCTTTATGTTAGGTCCATATGCGTGAGAAAATGAGAGGGTGGTGGGAAATATACAGAGGAAGTACATCCCATGGGTGTTGAGTGGTCAATCTTACGCCATTGTTTTTATAGTGAAGTGAGTGAAGTGATGTGACGTTGAACAAGTTTTAAACACTGTGTCAATTCATCAGCCTCGGTGCACAGCTTCACCCGGGTGAGCAATCAAGTTAACCATGACCACAGTTGAACAAGTTAATAGAGCATGACAGTTGGGCTGTGGACGAAAGAAATTATATTCGCCTACTGTACAAACTTAAATCAAGCCAGCGTTATTTCAACTTCATTAAAAAAGTGTTTAGTAGCCATATAATTATTAAATTAAAGAAAAATTACTGATAATCATAAAAACAGATCAATCAAGTCACTTTTACTATAGAAATAAAAATTGTGTCGGCTTCTACCTCTTTGAATGACATTATCAAATCTCTCAAAATTAAAATACATTTGAAAAACTGTTTATCTGTTTAAGGGAGTCAAGATAAACTCATACTTCTAAAAAAACAGTTTAATTATCATAGCTGTAATGAAGCAGACAGGACTCAGACAATATTTATTTAAACAGAATGAATGAACCAGTCTATGAGGCAGTGAAGGAGCAGATAATCAGGTGAGATACTTTGCAGTAGAATACTTTGGAGAAAGATTGTCAAGGGTTGACATGAGTGGTTCAACTCTTTGCAGCTGACTTGTTTTTTTTTATTGTTTACGATATCATGAGAAACATGTATTTCAACGAACATTCTGAATAATGACATATAATGTATTATATTCTTTAATAACCCTTTAATATAGATTATACAATTAGACTTTAAGTAAATCCTTACCAAAATATTATATCTTGCAAGTCTGACTTATTTCTCTAAAATGCAAGACATAAAGACGCAAACTTTTTTTCCCAATTACGAGTTTATGTTACATTTTAGACTTTTACAGTTTATAGACTACATCTTGCAATTATTAAATTTTTCTCAGAATTGTATTACACTTCCATAATAACTCAATAGTTTTATAGTAACAATGTCTCTGATTCGGTTACTTCATTTACAATGCTTTAAGGGACGCAGAGTTCACTGTCTCTTTTTATTTTATCATGTCTTACAACTTTCTATTGATAATTTTTTTTAGAAATCCTCCACTCCATGGGCAGTCACTGCTGCGCTCCAGGCTTCAAAAACCATTAGGGGGCAATAAACAAATGCAGGTATAATCAATTCTTATGAGGAAAACAATCACCCTGTGTACATTATAGGTCTTTGACAGTATTTACAGACTCATGTTTATCCTTTTGACAAAGTGGCGCCATCTACATTGGTGATTCACCCGGGACAGTCTGGTGTGAAGGGAACCCACGGTTGCTCTAGCGACCGAGGGTAAAGAGACACCTACACTGACCACGGCACAGTTGGTGAGTCATGAGAATGAGGCTGGTTCACAGGAAATGCATCCCACACTGTGGGCTGAGTGCTTTGGGTCAATCAGCTGTGCCAACATGAATGGAGCAGGCACACCATTAGACTTCTTGGCACTAGGTGGGAAATAAAAGGAAAGGGCACTTTGTGTTTGTTTAATTTGCTGTAACGCACATGTTTTTACAAAGATTCAATAATCCAAATGTCACTCACACAGTGTGATGTAATTTGCACAGATGGTTTTGACAGAATTCTTTCAAACCCCAAGCTGACCTAATTCTGTTTATGTTTGCCTGGGAGAAGTCTTATTGGCACACTCGGCTGGATATGCTTGAGTTTTTCAGAAATGGTCAACAACTGGCCAGTGGAGAATGGATTTCTTTTTTACTTATATATATATATATATTTTTTTTTTATACTCTAGAAACTTCAACATGGGTAAGCATTGTACATTGTTCAGCAGTACTTTCCTTAAGTCATCTTAGAATAATGAAAAAATTTAAAAAACTTAAAGAAATCTTACATTTGAGCTTCTTCATCAAACAAGAGCTAATGAAAAAGTTCATTAACACCCTATTTAAAAGAAATAGTTCACCCAAAAATGTTAATTCTGTTCTTAATTACTTATCCTCGTGTTGTTCCAAATCTGTAAGAATCTTACCATCTTTGGAAACACAAAGATCATTTTGATGAAATCTAAGAGCTTTCTTACCCTGCATACTCAGCAACACAACCACCACAATTAAGACCTAAAGGTACTAATGTCATCGTTAAATTAGTCCATGTGACATGAGTGGTTCAACTATAATTTTTTGAAGTATTTTTTGCATGCAAACAAAACAAAGGCTTTATTCAACAATTTCTTCTTAAGGTCTTATTGGTTTGAAAAGACATGAGTGTGAGTAATTAATGAAAAGATTTTCATTTTCGGGTGAACTTCCCTGTTAAAGAAAATATAAGCAAAAGTCTTTTGATTTTTTAAATGATTACATATGTATATTTAAGTCATGTGTGGCCCTATCTTTTGACTGGCTGTGTACATTTTATTGGACAGACATCCCATGGACATTTAACTTAATGCAAAGGTCCTTTTTCACCGTTTTGCCGCAGCGCAGTACAGTAGCTCTCTTTAGGACTGTCTGATAAACTGGAGTGTCATTACACTGAACCGAGCGAGTGGGAATTGAACAATGGTCGTATTATTGCCAGTGTCCTGGGTTCCATTCTGGCAGACTCACAGCATCTGGCACAATGTGCATTTGTTACGAAGGTTCCGTCTCATCTACACCATTCAAATTATATAACAGTCTGTTCACTTCTCAGAAAGACGCAAACAACAGACAGTATGTGCACCCTGAAGAGTCATCCTTTAGGTTTGCATCCTCCTGAAATGTTTTGCATGGCATTCTTACACCAAGCACATGTGGTGATTTATGAAAAAGAAAGTTGGCGAATGAAGTAGAAGTGTGAATTTTAATAGAATTAGCCACAACTAACAGGAAACTAATTTGGAAAAGTGCCTATACTAAGTAGAAAGTCTAAAATGGACTCTCAAAACGAAGTGCCCAAATTACAATTTGCAATTCTACATCTCTGCTTTTTCAAATCAGACTGTCAAGCCAACAGCTTTTTTATTTAAAAATTAAACTTACAGAAATGTTATTGAATGTCTACTTCTTTACATTCAAACTGCATTTCTGCTTTCAAATTCAAGAGTCACTTTGGAATCTACTGCACCTTGAGGGCTCGCAAGTTATCTTTGCAGCAGCAAGTCTAGTAGTATTGCATGATATCAGGTTCCTATCCGTCTGTATGAATGTTTACCTTTCTGCAGAATGTGTTTTTCCTTACTATCCTGGTTGTGTTTACTTTTCTCCCTGGTGCTGAGTGTTCCCAGGACATCCACGTCAGCTTCCATCTACCTACATTTCTGATAAAACCCAGTGTTATGCACACTGAGATAAGGTTCACTAAGTCAATACCCAAATATCCTCTTTAGACAAAAACATTCTCCACATCTTTACACAATAAAATCGTCTGTTTTGGAATGGACTGGATAGGGGAGTCACTAAATACAAGTAGTGACACTACCTCAGTTAGCATTTTTCAGCAATGTGACAGTGGTTTTAAAACAGAGTAGCTTTTCCAGTAAAATTTTCCAATGAAAAAACAGCACAATGCAACCTAACCTAACGTCAATGTTTTTACATGTCACAATGTACTGGGCATGCATTTTTACTCCAAGATTCATTGAGGACATAATCAAATCCATCATCATCAAAAATCGGTTCTCTTGGTTATATGGCATACAAAAATATAATTGATTCTTTCTAGATACATCCTAAAAATTCAATCAGACTGAACAATTTAAATGCATTTAAATGGAAAAATTGGTTGTTTGTTTAAAGGAGACCAATTATTCCCCTAATATGTAATATAAGTCTCAGGTCCGTTGTAGTTGGGTGAAAAGTGGGACTAAATTACCAGGGCCCCAAGTGGGGGGAGGGCACCTCAGGAGTGAAATTGTATTTTCCTTTAAATATAATTTTAAGATCACAATAAATGTTGTTAACTAATGTAAATGCTAATATTTTGGGTAAATGCATCAGTTGATGGTGTCGAAGGTAGTTGTGAACTTGGGGGGCCCATGGCCACAGCTTGTGCATAGGGCCCTGAATTTGGTGCTATGCCACTGCTCAGGTCTGTGAAGTTTCACCTCTCCAACAGATCATTTATTATATAATTTTGAAAATGCCTATTCTGAGTGAAAGAAAAGGCTTAGATCATTAAAAATGTATTAGTTGCTTAGTCACAGAGAAAAAATAAATCACAAATAATTGGCAAAGTTATAAAGTCCATGATGGAGAGATCATTAACAGTTGACCTATGTGGTAATTCAGAACATCGGTCAGAACATGCAAACATTTGTTTCTTTCATCGGCCTCAAATTTGGATGAGTTTGGTAGCGCAGTTTGCATTTAACTTTTTAAATATACCATCATTTTTGGTTATATAGAGAAGACTAATACATCTTTCAAATCTATAAAAGATCTTTTTTTCATTTGTGTGCACTCACACTAACATCAAAGCATTGTGCTTTTGTAAAATAATGAAAGTGTTTGAGTGCTGAAGGCTTATTATTATAAATTATATGGTTTATTAATATAAGCGTGCGATTATGAATGACTATTAGTCCATCATAAAAATAGAAATAAACAAGGGTAATTTAAAGGGTATTTATTTTAGGGTATTTTAAATGCAGATGAGCTGCTGCTGTGGCCCCTCCTTTTCCTTTTACTCTGTTAAAAAACCCATCTGTTTGGTTTTGACTATCATGTCTATCATGTTAAAATCATGCGTTTTAAATCATATTAGTTTAAACTGAGAACTGATACACCATTGTCACTCGTAAAACACAATAGCAGTGCAAAAGACCGATTTTTATTATGCCACCTTTAAAGTGTTCTCAATCTATGACATATTCAATGCCTTTTCTTACATAAATTTTACTAAAAAGCAGTGTTCATTTAGTTTATTGCAAATTTTGAATAAATTACATAAAATTTATTTAAACTTCGAAACCAAAGTAGTTTCAAAGCATTCATTTAATTAAAACAGCACAGCATGCAGCTAATGCCAAAGTCACAAGGTTGATTTTTAGAAATGCATGAGCTGAAAAAATGCATACTTAAAAATGCAATGCAAGTTGTTTCGGAAAAAGGCATCTGTCAAATGCATAAATGTTGCTTCCCAAACACTGCTACAGTAGTACAAATGCGCAAGCACACACACACACACACACACATTTGACCAGAGGGAGGTCGTGGGTTGCCTAATAGAGCTAATAGACAAATAACAGGCGCATTTCTATGAATGATGTTGAACTGCTCATTGTGATGGCAAAGGGGTTTCTCCAGAAAACCACTGCTAATTGGTTGGGCTGTCACATGGAATTTATCATCTGGAATTTGTACAACATTGTGGTTGGTCTAGCCTGCAGCCAAAAAAGTGACTGGTGTCCTTCTAAGGAAGCCAAACATTTGATTTAATTGAAAAATGGCTTTGCAGATGAGACACTTGTGACTCATGTTGAATTTGCAGGGTCAGAAAAAAACACATTCATGAGCATTAAAGTCATAGATTGGCAATGAATACATCTGTCCGCCTATAGACTAAAGTGAACAAACAAATTCTTTATTCAGCTGCATTATGTATAATGTATTGATATTCATTGTGTAAACATTACAAACAGTTTCTTTGAAATTGGAACAGCCATTGCCAAACAACAGTACCCGTAAACTACCAAAAAGATTACTGGTTTTGTTTAGACGTGTGCTGCTCGTTCTTAAGGAAGCTGCTATTTGGATCAGCCCAACTGTGAATGGCAATTGTGGGTCTACTGTTTCATCTATATGAAAAACCCACGCATTGTTTGTTTTACTTGTTTCCATAGTGATGTTGTCATCCATTAGAAGCTGAACTCAATAGCCCAGGCTGAGCTAAGATAATAGTCCTGGAAGGGTTTGCGTCTGTCAGATTCCTCACATCGTTCACATTGTTCAACCGCTCGATGAGACCAGCGTTACTCACTGACCCCTTTTCCGGTATATTAGAGGAAACAGTATGACTCCCATTTCGCCCCGCTTGGTTAGGGAACGACAGTCATGCAATGTGCAGATGTTGCTTATTTTCAACTGCTTTCAAGAAAACGCCTGGTCAAAAGAGCCTTAAGAGAAATATCCTAATATTGCTTTTCTTCTGCATTTAGGAAGTATTTTACTTGTCAGCCTCAGAAGTTTTATTATAGGCTGGTGGAATAAGATCCATCAGACTATAATAAGTAAGTATAGCCATAAGTAGCCACAGTTCCCTGTCTGTCAGTCACTATGACGTTATGTCGTGACGACAGACTGGGGTCATTACTTGGGAGCCCTGATTCGCTCTGATAGAGAGAAACCGCCAATCAGAATGCTATCTGAATGGCTAGTGGAATGCATGCTAGGCCACTCCCCCGCAGAGCGGGTATAAATAGGCAGCAGCTGCATCCACTCTTCAGATTTTGCGTCTGAGCCGAGAGCTACCCATGTGTAGTTCTCTCCCTGAACGCAGTGCTGTGAGAGGAACCTTTCTGAGTGGAGGCTGTTTGGTGTGGCGAGACAACACAATTAACAGAGTTCCTGTGGCTATCAACAATTCCCTTGGGCATTTCACAAAAAGAGCTGTTTCTGACACGGTTGGCAGTCGTCCTTTTAAGGATGCCGTTCCGGCCGTGTCCTTCTGATTATGGTCACTACCTTTCATCGAACGACGGCCACGATCGCTGCCTTCAGTGTCTGGGGCTTCTGCACGCTGAAGATGCTTTCGGGGTAGGGACATGTACTCATTCTCATTGTGAGGAACTGTCCCTGGCTGTACTGCGGTCTTGCCTCTCTCTCCTCTGGGGGAGTGCGAGTGAGTCAACGGTGCCCGAGCAATGTGAGAGCTTACCCACCAGCTACGAGCTCGCGGGCCTCTCACAACTCTCGCAGAGACAGCCCTGTTCAGTTTGCCGGCGATTTATCCGGACCGCCTCCGGGTGGCCCTCACATTTCGTTCGGTGGACCATTGGATGATCGGATGTCGATCACAGCATCGGGGGACGGGTTTTCATCTGCTGAGGATGAGGATTCAGCCGAGCTGCCACCTTCGGGGACAGCTCGTCCTGAGTCTGACTCAGAGATGATTACTATGCTCGCTCAGGCCGCCGAGAGTATCGGGCCGGAGGTGTCAAAGCCTCCCAGCCCTGAGACCTCTCGGCTGGATGATTGGTTTCTGGGGTCTTGCCGTGGTTTACAGCCACGTCCGGCCCCAGTGCCTTTCTTTCCCGAGGTGCATAAGGAGGTGACAAAGTCGTGGGAGGCTCCTTTTACAGCCAGAACCGCTCCATCACCATCCTCCGTCCCCCTTGACGGGGGAGCAGCCAAGGGTTACGAGGTCATTCTCCAGGTCGAGCGCGCTGTGGTGGTGCACTTGTGCCCGCGCAGCGCCGCCACTTGGCGGACTCGTCCTCGCCTCCCGTCCAGCCCCTGTAGAGCCACGGCAGCGTTGACTGCCAAAGCCTACAGTGTGGCTGGACAGGCTGCTTCCGCTCTTCATGCCATGGCTATCCTGCAAGTACATCAAGCCAAGGCACTAAAAGAGCTAGACAAGGGTAGTGCTGACCCGGGGTTGATGCAGGAGCTGTGCTAGGCAACCAACCTCGCCCTCCTGGCAAGGAAGGTCACAGCGCGGTTCCTTGGGCGGACGATGTCCACACTCGTGGCCCAGGAGCGCTACCTGTGGCTAAGCCTGGCTGAAATGAAGGAGGTCGAGTAAGTTTTCTTTCTTGACGCCCCGATCACCCAGGCTGGCCTATTCGGCGACACCGTAGAAAAGTGTGTGGAGTTAGACTCGGTGAGTATGACAGCGCGCCTCACGGAGGAACCTGCTCAGTCAGTGCTGAACTGCCTAAGTTCCCTCGAAGGCAGGAGAGTGGTGCCACTGAAGCAATTTCAGAGGCTGCTGGGGCTCCGCCGCTCGGATTACTCCATATGAGACTACTACAGCACTAGCTGAACTCCAGGGTTCCAAGATGGGCATGGCGCCGCGGCACTCTCCAAGTGGTTATTACCCCAGAATGTCGCCGCACTTTCAGTCCCTGGAAAGACCCTGTTTTCCTGCGGGCCGGAGTGTCCCTGGGCCAGGTGTCTCGGCACTCTGTCGTCACGACAGATGCGTCCAGTGTGGGCTGGGGCACTGTATGCAACAGGCAGGCAGCCATGGGGCTCTGGCCAGCTGCTTTGGCATATCAATTGCCTAGAGCTGGTAGCAGTGCACTTGGCCCTGCAGTGGTTCCGGCCGCTACTGGAGGACCAGAACGTGTTGATCCACACGGACAACACTGCGACTGTGGCATCACGGTCACGTCGCATGTACCAGCTCGCCCGCCGTCTCCTATTATGGAGCCAGCACCGGTTCAAAACCTTGCGTGCTGTTCACATCCCAGGGGAGCTCAGTCGTGTGGCCGGCGCGCTATCACGACAGCTTACCTACCCGGGAGAGTGGCGTCTCCATCCCAACACGGTTCAGCTGATCTGGAGTCGATTCGGAGAAGCACAGGTGGACCTGTTTGCTTCCCGCGAGTCCTCCCACTGCCAGTGGTTTTATTCCCACACCAAGGAGATGCACCCGCCTCCGGACCTGTGGAACCTCCATGTGTGGCTCCTGGACGGGACGCAGCAGACCTAAGTGTTCTTCCACCAGCAGGGGTAAACACGATCACTTCGGCAAGAGCCCTCTCTACGATGCGAGCTTATGCTTTGAAGTGGCGTCTGTTCACTGATTGGTGTTCTGTTTGTGCGGAGAACCCCCGATCATGCACGATTGGAGCAGTGCTTTCCTTCCTGCAAGAAAAGTTGGAGCGCAGCAGCCATAGCAGCCCATCACAATGCAGTGAATGGCTGGTCCATTGGAAAGCATGATCTCGTTGTGAGGTTCCTGAGGGGCGCAAGGAGGCTAAACCCTCCAAGATCGCCCCTG
>JAUMHI010000006.1:2619148-2651295 GCA_032359435.1 Enteromius unitaeniatus | reverse complement strand
AAACAGTTTTATTTAAATGATATTATTTACACATTTATGAGCACATAACCCAAACCCTGCCCCTAAACCTACCATCTCTCAATAAAACACAAGATATAGCAGGCAGATACAACCACCCTCATCATTTATTTGAAATATATTAATATTCCAAGTCTTTTGAGGCTAAACGATTGATTTGTGAGAGGAATAGACGCGGTCGCTGTCTATGTCTTTTGCACACTTCCTGTGTGCTGCTGCAGTCTGCGAGCGATTTCAAAAAATGCTGCTACAAGAATCCTTATGTCAATGTTGGTTGAGAAATGCCATTGGTTCTTGTGTGTCTCATGACCGATTGCTTTATGCTACGAGATGGGATTACGTTTTCTGAATGAGATGACAGTGTGTGAATGGAGCGGGGTAATTTTTAGTGATTAAAACTTGGTGTTTTACTCTCTTCTTCACATAAAGACATGGCTTCAGAAGACATGGAATGTGACACAACTTGTTTGTAATGCATTTATACTGCTTGTTTGTGCAATAAATACCATTTGCCGAGTGTGTTTTATATTGTTCAGGGGTGGGTAGGTTTAGGGTAGGGGTGGGGTTTGGTGCTCCAATAACGGAGGACCCTTCACGTCAAATAGTGACTAAGAAGGGGTACTTTGAGCTTCAAAAAGCGATGCAAATGGGTCTTGACTAAGCGTAAAAATTAGACGAGTTGGAGTGAGACTGTGCTGATTTTAAAGATGTCCTAACTATATTTTTTTGGTTTTGAATGTGAATGTGAGTGATATGAGGGTGAGTAATTATTGAATGAATTTTCATTTATGGGTGAATTAGCCCTTTAACTATGACAGTGGGGGAACGTTTAGGTAGAGGAGATAGATAAAGGTAAAAGTATGGAACAGCTCCACTCAGCACCGTGGAAATCAAGCTCTCCTCTGAGCCATATCACGACCGGAAACAGAAATCATATTTCAAAGACCACTTCTCCAGCCATGTGCAGCCGGGCAAGCACTTTACCCATATCCCCCCTTATCACAGAACACTTGGCATGGCATTCTCTCTGTGATTCCACACAATGACTCAACCATCTGCAACAATGTTTCACATTTTCTGTGTCTGACAATAAATGCATTTAAAACTCATGAATGAACTGTGATCTGACTGGCAAGTTCACTCATATAATAAAAATTCTCATAATTGTAGTCCCGTATGATAACTATAACTATAATAATATAGTTTTAAAAATCACTCTTAATCAGTCTAAATTCTGCCAAAACGACAGTTTGTGGAATGTTCTACTCTATCATGAAATAGTGTGAATAAGCCCCACCTTCACTGAACAAGATAAACATCCTCCACTTTAGTTCTTCAAAATATCCTCTTTTGCATTCTCCAGAATAATGCAAGTCATAGGTCTCATTCTTTCTTTTCCATATTCAGCAAAGAGCTGCATTTAAATACATCACCTGGCCTAAGACAAATCAGTTTTTCCAATCTCAGTGACAACAGACAGAGCCATAATGTACTTTTTGATCTTCCGGCTCAGCCGGGCTATTAACCGTGGATGAAATTTGCTCGGATTCAAGTAAGACGGGAATGACCACAGGCTGTCTGTGCCCTTGTCTGAGAACGGCAGCATTTGCTATTCGTGAGTGAAACATGAAATATTCATGTAGCGATGCTCGATATTAGGTTTCAGTGAAAGCTGGGGGAGAAGGTGGCAAAGATGCTCTCTCCATGTCCGTTCATTCCCATAACCCCACCAAAAATCATCTCTCGTCACCATTTCCAACATATGGCCTCTCCTAACACCCCAGCCTCTCCCGGGATTCGTGCTTCCATCTGAGGAGGGCCGTGGAGCAATCAGCAAGCCTGGAGAACATCTGAGTGGAGGAAACCTTGCAGAACGCGTCTCATCGGGGGTGGATCTCCTCCGGGAACGGCGTCATATGAAAACCGTGCCCACGGTCGATACTCTACATTACCTGCGCAAGCAAGGCGTTAGCAAATGACAGCCGGATTCCTCAAGGAGATTCGTTATCAATAAATCTCACTATATTTGTTTATGGCTGGCTGGGAGACAAAAGTAGACGGAGGCGAAGCAACGACCGGTACCTGGCAGTAAGAAACCCGGACTAACACATCCATTTTAATTCTCCCTTTCATCTCAGTGAGACAGAGGACTCTGGAATCCCGGGGGGAAGCCACATCATCTCTTTGTCACAACCAAAGTCACTAAGATCTATGCGATGTATGCCCGGCGCCCCGGGAGCGCTTCGCAGAGCTAATATTATTCCAAATCCAAATGGCTTTGAAATGCAAACGCACACTAATGCCTTTTGCATGCCAACTGTTGCAAAGCCTCTTAATTGCATTCTTGCTCGGGTCTCTTGTTTACACATGATCTGCAACATCCCGTTTTTGGCATCGACCAACAGCGTAGGCCTCACAAGACAAGCCTCACAGCCCACACAGAGAGGAGCAGATTGACCAGACACAAGAAAAAAGAGAACGAGGTGATTCAGGGCTTTTCTTTTCATATCTGCTCTGTTGAAGGGCTTTGAAATGCATGCACCCTGGTATAAACAAACATGCACACTTGATGAACTTGGATGAGCTGGACAAGATACAACACATTAGCTTGGATGAAAGTGCTGCAGCTGATGAAAAAATATAAGAAAAAATAAAATTCTAAAACATCAGTCAATGATATGTAAAAATTTGTCATCAAACTGATTGTCAAAATCTCACTTTTTTGCCATAAAAACGAAATGCATATGCACAGGTTTAGTTTCCAATGCTTTTAAAATATATATATATATCTTACGCTCTCCATTTATTTGGTCACAAAAATGATAAAAACAGTCATATTGTGACATATTATTGTGATTTAAAATAATAGTTTTATATTTTAATATACTGTAAAAATGTGATTTATACCTGTGATACAAAGCTGAATTTTCAGCATCATTACTCCAGTCTTTAGTGTCACATAATCCTTCAGAAATAATTATAATATTCAGATTTTCTAAGAAAACACGTCTAATTATTATCAAATGTTAAAAACAGTTGTGCATAAAATTAAATAATAAAAACAAAAAACAAAATATATATTCTATAAACAAAGAGTGCAACAGATAATGGTTTGTTATTAGTATTATTATTATTAATAATTATATATATATATATATACACACACACATATACACATACCACAAAAATAAATTGATAACACACACATATCATTTATTATTATATATCCACTTTTGCAATACACCCACCAAATTATGCACATGCCAATTACTACCATATATTTGGGATCTTACTAAATCAGGGCCCACTGTTTCCTCTCCTGTTGAACTGTATGAATGGTGATCAGGAAACGACCTAATTTCAGTCATATAGGACAGTTTCCCATTCCCAGATTAAGCCTGTGCTGAATTACACCGTCAAGGGCGACTCTTCCCTGAAATACTATTTAATCTAGGAATAGGCTTAATCTGTCTTGAAAACCCGCCCATGAAGTTTTAATTAAATTTCATGCCAAATATAATACCACGAATACCTCTATTCACAAAAGCCACAGGAGAGGTTTCATTAAAAGACGGCTAACCATGTCAGGTCTCTTCGCTTGAACCAATAACGGATTTTCTTTTGTTTAGAGGTCAGGTAATATGGCTGCTGTAAAAAGCTGACACGAGCATATGCCGAGGCAGCAGACGCTGTCATGTGCCGCACACAGTGTCTGTGTCAGACGCTAGAAGTGAGGGAAAGAGGATGTGTGGTTAAGCACATGGCGTGACGTCACGGTTAGCGCGCTTATACCAGTATGTATGTCATTTAGCTGTGAGTGCATGAACTCAGTCAGCCGAGTCAGGTGAAAGCAGATCAATCGATAATCTCCCCTCCCTCACACGTTCCTGCGCTGTGATTGGATACAATAACCTTCAGCACGGTCAGTGGGGGGCCTCCCCTTCACCCGTTAAACTTAGACGAGGCCACGTCACATCTATCTCTGTCAGCCGCCGGCACGCTAGCGATTCATCAGAGAGCGCAGACCATCGCATGCAAACATGCTAATGCACAAGACCCTCCCACTCTTTCCAAGCATCTATTTAAATGAACAAGTCAATTGTAGCTCAGTACATTTAAAAACCAAATCCCACATGTCCGGCCAAAACGTAATTGCCGTGCCGGTGTTGCAAATCTCTTGCAATGCACGCAAAACAAATAGATCAGAAAGCCATTACATGTATATTCATGAAACGGCAGACCCTGGGATCGCTCCAATCGATAGGATTAACTAACAAGCAAATGCAAACAAAGCACTTTGTAATCCCATTCAAACACAACACATTACATCAGCTTTTTGTCCGCCATGTGAAATCAAATGACAAATAATATTGACACTGATGAGCACTGATGTGAAAGTTTAATATCTAGCTTCACGACAACAAGCAAGCTTTGCCACGAACAAAGCACTTTTTCCAATAAGTAGCAGTGCATTGTGAAAAATATCTAAATCACTGTTTTAAATACACATTTTGGTACAGACACAGATGAGCGAACTGAATTAGTCTAAACAGTCCTCTTTATTATGATGTCTAAATAACGGCAGTCAATCAGATTATTTACAAGATTCACACTAATGTGACTTTGCACAGAGTATTTTTATGATTTTGAATCATTTTATATTTAAAAATGTGGCTGTATTTCATATTTTTAACTTTAAACTTGGTCAGTAAGGTTCTTATTGAGCAGGAATGCATGAAATTGATCAGAAGTTGAGGCATTTTTAATGTCAGCAGATCTTTTTCATGATTAAAGATTCCTAAAAACAAACAACAAATGTATCACAGCTCTTAGAAAATGTGCATGATATATGAAGGATTACGTGACACTAAAGACGTGCGT
Source organism: Enteromius unitaeniatus (assembly GCA_032359435.1). Taxonomy (NCBI): domain Eukaryota; kingdom Metazoa; phylum Chordata; class Actinopteri; order Cypriniformes; family Cyprinidae; genus Enteromius; species Enteromius unitaeniatus. The sequence goes on along the minus strand of JAUMHI010000006.1, from coordinate 2,646,396 downwards.
ATTGATGCCAAATAGTAATTTAATATAGTAATTTAATTTAATTTATAATGAACAGTTGTTCTAAATGGAAAATAAGAGTCCACAGTTTTTAGAGTTTTTACTATTTTTTAATCAAATAAATAAAAGAACATAACATAATATAACAAAATATAATATTCAATATATTCTATTGAAGATCTTATGCATACAATTTTGTACATAGAGCTTACTGTCTATACTAGAACTTTAAGAAGCATTAGAAGACCTATTTATTTAGATATAGTTTGCATAGATTGCAACTACAAACTTTCCAACCCTCCTCCAATGCAGAACCTGATTTTGCTGAGTTCGGCGTGTCCCTGTGTCAACATCTTTGTTGACCAACACTGGAACAACACTGTGATTAGCCAATCAGATTTGAAGAACAAGTTTATAGTTTTTGTGAAGTTTAGTCTTACAGTCAGTGTTTGGTGCTTGTACATCAGTGTCAGTCATCTATTCATCTATCATTTCCTCTGATTTTAGGCATTACTCATGGGTAGGGTTGGGTTTAGGTGTAGAGATATGGTCAAAACTAAAATTTTGGAATAAAATGTTGTTCCAGGATCCCCCAAATATGTTAACCCAGGAACACGGCTAACTCAGAAAAAACAGGACGTGCCTCCCCGAACACAGCTGTGTTGTGAACCTGAAAATATCATGTCCCCCACTTGAAATATTCATATTTACATATGGACGCCAACCTAAATGTGCTGTGTTTACTGACAACAATAGCTCATTACAAAAGCCGCCTGAAGTCTCCAGTGAAATGCACAGACTTTAAACAGGCTGAGCACATTTATGAAAGATTTAGTGTTTTGAGAATGTCTTTTTTAAGCTGCTCTGGCAAAGCAGTGTCATTGGCGTCGCTTTCACACCATAAATCTTTTCTCTAATCAGATTTTTAAAAAGCAGCGCAACATTACATCATAAGCGAGCTTTTTTTTGCTCATTCCAAAAGTGCCTGAACAGTGGATTCTGTTCTTTGCTGCTGAAAACATGCAAATACCCAGAGACTGTAAGACTATGCATGCTGGTGTTTGCATACGCGCCTGCCTGCGTTCATTACGAGATGTTGTAAAGGACATTGTTATCCTGCCGGAGACAGCCAGACATAAAGTGCTGAGATACTGTGCTAAAAAAAACCCAGCAACGCACTGCTCAAGACGAAGCACTTAAAAACAGATTTTAACTTCTCTTTCTTTTTTTTTTTGCCTCTTCTTTTCTGGATTCCAGCTCACAATATCGCTGCTTCCCATGAGACTGCATTTGAATGACTAGAATGATAATTTAGCCAAAACGTTGCTTTGACAAAGTGTGTAATAAAAGCAAAGGGACTGGTTTGTGAGGGACGACCACAAGATGCATGTGTTTTTAATTGCTATGTGTCAGTTGCTTAATTTGTGGCTGATAAAATGTTTCTTTTTAAAGGATAGGAAAGAACAGAAACAAATGGAACTGCTTTAAAATGTGGGTGGGAGGCAAAGGAAAAGAAAGGAAAGGAAAGGAAAGGACGTGACATGACCAGGTATGGTTTTCCATACTAGGAATCTGTGCTCTGCGTTTAACCAATCCAAGTGCACACACACACAGCAGAAGTGAACAATCACACACACACTGTGAACACACCAGTGCAGCCAGTGCTGCAGTCATGGTATTGAAGGTGGAGAGAGTGCGGTTTTTGCTGGCTAACAGACGAATCGCAGCACTTGTAATCCTCAACATTAGACGCCCTGTCAAGCCAATAATGAAAATAAGCCAGATATAGATCAAGCGCCTGTAATATATGACATTTTAAAGCCCTCTAAATCAAGCCGTGGATGTGTGACTGTCTCTAGACTCCTGCTTCATTTACAGTCCCGTTCACAGGCGTAGGTTTTAAGATTTAGCGTGCAATGCTAACTGCCGGTAATTAAAGGAAAGCAAAGTTTCTGAACTTAATAAACCAAATATGCATGAAAATCAATAACTGACTGCGTTGAAAATAAACACTCCACCCTAAGCTGAATATTACCATATAGATATCCACTTAGTGTATTAACAAACACTCAGTACTATAATACAAATCACATTACAAGGAAAAAAAATCTAATTTACATGAAATCTGAACTCATCCACTATCTACATGAGAACAAATTCACTTCTAGCCTCACTTCTCTAATTTTCTAATGTGAGCTAAACAAATGTTATTCGATAATTCAAGTACTGTAGCAACAAATACTGCAATACTGTATGATGATGGGATTGATTGGGATGAGTGCGATTTTTAATTTATTTGTAATTTATTTCAAGTTTTTTTAACAAGCTGTATTTATTTGATCAAAAATACAGGAACTATAATTTAGCAAAAAAAATTGCAAAATAACACTTACATTGCTATAAAATATTACTGTTTTAAATAAAATATGTTCTTTTTAACCTTTTATTCATCAAAGAATCAAAGAAAAAAGTAGCAGAGCTTCCAAAAAAATATTAAGGCACGCATCTGTTTCAACACTGATAATAATTCAGTATATTAGAATGATTTCTGAAGGATCACTGCATTAGAGAGATACATTATATTTAGAAATTGTATTAAAGTGAATAAATAAAAAAAAAAAAACAATATTAGAAATGATATACAAAAACACAGACACGACACACACATATATATATACACGTGTGTGTGTTTGTGTGTGTATTTGTGTGACCCTGTACTACAAAACTAAAGTAGTCCAGATGAAGTCCTTAGCATACTACTAATCAAAAATTAAGTACTTAATATCCTAATGATTTTTGGCACAAACTAAAAATCTTTCGTTTTGACCCATGCAATGTATTTTTTTTTCTATTGCTACAAATATACCCCGGCAACTTATTAATATATATATGTATATACATATACATATGCAAACAGAACAAACAAACAAGCAATTCAAGGCTGTTTCTTTATCACGCTGTGCCTGATTATGCCCCAAATGTTGGTAATCTAACCAGGACGACAACAGCATCTGGAAGAGAGCAGTTTAAGTCATCACAAAGCACTGAATGTCTCTTCTGTATTAAAAGAGTGTCTTGCAGCCTTTTCTTGACTCAACCAGAATGTAAAAGAAAGGCAGCAGAATAATTTAATAGCTATTAAACGGTAAACAGCAAGTCTGGCTCTGTCTGCGAATAGGTATTATTTACCCCTGCAATTTCAGCGCTTCCAATGTGTTTAAAGCACTTGAAAGTGCAACTTTAAAACACTTGCCAACTGCTGTCCCTTAAGGACATTGTTTGAGCGCTCTCAGACTGACATCTGGATAATGAACAAAGCTGTACGTCCAAGAAGAGGAGACTCACCAATCCAGAGCTCAGCAACACACCAGACTATTTTTCTTGCAGTAACATCACGTTTTCAATGGAAACACTGAAGCCAGACGTCACTAACAACAGACCAATCAGTCTGTGAAGATCAAGGCCACTCCAGCCAACACATTAGCAATAAATTGCTTTGTACTTTATATTCAACTGAAGTCCACGACCATTCAAAGGTTTGGGGTCAGTAAGATTTTTTAGAAAGCAATTAATAATTTTATTCAACGAGGATGCATTATATTAGTGAGAGTAAAGACATTTATAACGTTACAAAAGAACTGTTTTTCCTTTCATCACAATATTAAGCAGCACAACAAGCACATGTAATGTGAAAAAATGTTTCCTGAGCACCAAATCAGTATTTATTTATTACATTTTATACAGATGTTTTCAACATTGATAAGAGTAACTGTTTCTCGTGTCCATGTGAAACTGGAGACTGGAGTAATGATGCTGCTGCAGCTTTGCATCACAGGAAATACAATTGTAAATGTATGAATAAAAGATATTTCAATTCATAAAGCTACATTCACAATATTATGGTTTTTACTGTATTTTGAGCAAATAATCTTCTTAAAAAAAAAAATAAAAACATTAATAACTGAAATCATGGTGATACTTAAAATCAATAAATTAAATAATTAATTAAAATAATTAAATACGTATATCTAAAAATTGCAAATAATTAAATATGACCCAAACCTCTGAACATTATTGTGTACACTGCCTTAAAAATATATTTCAAATTACAAGAGGATATTATTTAATAACTGCATAATGCACATCAGTTTATTTTATTAAAAGTCAATAATCAGAGCAAATTATGAGCTGTCAATTAAAAAGTGAGCAGAATATTTTAGTGATTGTACTTTTTAGTCAGAGAAAATACACTACATCTTTTGGGGGGAAAGTCTGAGGTTACTAAAATATAAATATAGAATTAACATGATATTTGAGAATAAAACAACTTTACTTGTGACACATCTATAGCACTTCACATGTAGACAGCTGTGTTGATTATAACAGAAGGGTTATGGACGTGTGTCAGCCGTGGGTTGTTAGATAGGTGTGGCTCATTGACTGCTGATCGTTCGGCCTTTTAACCTGCACGCTCGTGGACTGTGAGTGAGCAGAGACCCTCCGGTGCTGCTCTGATAAGGCCCCTCTTTCTCTTTAACGCTCCATTGAGGACTAGAGCCTCCGCAGGCCCTTTTATCAGCCGTGTGAGGCAGCGGGAGGAGAGAGGTGAAGACAGGGGGTTTGACAAGCACTGACCCCCATTGACAGGTGGCCAGATTGAGGGGCGAGATTAGCTCCACTCTCCAGCTGAAGGGAGGGCGAGCGAGACACATCAGCCAGGATGAACGACCATGCCGTGCCACAGTGTCATGCCTGGCAGCCCTAGAAACCTGGCAGGAGAATACATCACCACAAAAGGTGTGCGAGCCGAAACCTACTTCGGCCCTATTTAGAGGGGATTCATTTAATATGAGGAGGTGGGATCATTTTCAAAGCTACGTTTTGTAAAGCCTCTCCATTATTTTAATTGGACCTTTTCCTGTGGCAGGAAATATTCTTTTGATAAGTGTTATGAAATGTTCTAAGAAAAAATAAAAGCAAAATCATTTCACTCCGAGCAGAATCAGGATTTTAACGTATTGCTCTGTATTATTAACGTTCCGAAGTACGTTTGAGTAGAAAAAAAATACTACATAATGACGCTATTATTATTTTTTATATTACCTCTGCCTATAATAATAATAATAAAAATAAAAGTACTATGGTTGCATTTATTTGATTAAATAATGCTACTTTTTCTACTACTTTTTAAATATGCGTGTAACTTTTTGTGTATGTGATGGCAAAGCAGAAATTTTAACCAGTTATTTCTCAACTCAATATGACCAAATATACCGAATTTACTCAATATACACTACGGTTCCTATGTTTGGGGGTGGTATGACGTTAAAGTTCTTTTAATAAGTGTTTTACAGTAGCCAAAGCTGAATTTACTTAAATATATTTTAATATATTTCAAATATAAATATAGCAAACTTTAGCAATTTTTTTTTGCGAACGTTTCTTTCCAGAACATCCCTGTAAACACAAACACAGGAGCGATGGTAATATACATATATTGAAAAATTGTCATAAAAATACTTATTAATGGCAAAAAATACTTACATAAATGTGTCTGCTTGCTCGAATGAGCAGCCATGTTGGAAATTTCTCTTAGCTCTTCATTTGAAGTGAGGTCCCGAAAAATCTTGGTTTTCAGGGCTATCTAGCCCTTCCCCTTACCCCTCCAATCAAAGGAGAATTGAGTCACCCCTATCCCTACACGTGAATGTGCCAAACGAAGAGGTATGGGAAAGTCTAGGGGTAAGGGGCAGAATTGGGATTGGACCTTTATATTAAGTGTCCCTAATACCTGTGTATAGTAACCATACCATAGTAACTAGATGTGTATGTAGTGTGTAACCACAGTGTAAGTACACACCGCTACATAGTATCTACAGCTGTCGTATTTCTGTAACTACACACATGTAACACCCCTCAGAACGGTGTGTATAAGTACAAATGTGTAACAGTACTAACAGCACTTTTTGGTAAATAATATAGACTTTATATTAAATAGACAGTTGCTATGGATTTAGCATGTAATTACCTTGATGTTACACAGCAGCGGGCAGTAAATTAGGCTTTACATATAAATTGTGGTTAGTGTCCAGAATGTTACACTTTATATTAAGTGGGCAGTTCCTGAGGAGTTACCATGTACTGTATAACGACTGGTATTACAGAGGTGCACCAGCTCCACCCACTTTACATATCCCTAAACCTACCCAACTACACCCCCGATCACCCCCTGTTCCAGTTACTCTTATACATACTGCTGTTACAAATGTAGCTATGTAATTCCTAAAATGAAAAAAGTGTTTTTACCAATGTCCTGTTACACATTTGTACTTACACACACCATTCTGAGGGGTGTTACATGTGTGTAGTTACAGAAATATTACAGCTGTGGTTACATAGATGCACATCTAGTTACTGTGCAAGTACACAGGTATTAGGGACAATTAATATAAAGTGGGACCCTACTTTATATTGTTGCAGTTTTTATTTGTACATACCTGAAACCGAAATCTCGAACGTTACAAAAATAAAAGAGTCAAATAAAATATAATTAAATTTGAATTAATTGCAACAATCAACAAAAAGTTTAAGATAATACTTCCTGCTTAAATGCTTGCTATAGACAATTTTGAGACAGATCAGTTACACGTCACATCAGAAGGTTTGCGAATTCTATACGTTCTTTTCTCCTGTACGAACAGTCAGTAAACATTACAGACATCCACTAACTCCTTTACAGAAAACTAATCCCATTTGAATAGGGCTTTTGAGAGAAGCTCGTTGTTATAGCATCTCTACTGTAAAAGAAGATTGATGTTATAGCTGGAGTCAATGAGATGAGGTTTGATTCAATCTCTCGGCTATATTGATTTTAACTGATTTAAGAAAATAATTTTCCAATATTACTTTTCAGTGCTGTCTGGCACGCGCTATTCAGAAGCGTTCTTAAGGTAATTAGTTTTGTTTCTTGCCGGCAAGGCTCCTTGACCTCATTGTCATAGTCGCACGGCATCAAACGGCTCAAAGAGCAGCAGAGCCTCTCGACTGCAGCCAAAGTCGTTTGAACTCGGCTCCGCCTATCCGAGGGAGGCGGATGAATCACAGACGTCAAGTCGAGCAACAAGTACAGGCCGTTTTGTGCTCGGAAGATCTCCTGTTGTGCCAGGGCGTCTTTGATGATGTCTATTGCAAACTTCTGCAGCCTTACATAAAAGAGCTAATTTCATACAGGAGCCGAGCACCTGCTCGGAAAAGTACAAGATGCATTGAGTTCTACAGCAGTTTAAAGCTACACTTCTCTGAAGTGCAACAGCCACGACATCCTTTAAGTATCGCAGGAAAAAAAAAAAAAGCAAAACAACAACAACAGAAAAAAAAGAATGGAAGAGAGGAACATCAAAGCCAGGAGCCCGACTTAAGTACGCTATTCATCATTCTCATTGTCATCGCAGGTGACGCTCTGCTGAGAAATGCAGTTAACGTGAGAGCAACGCTGTTGGACTGCCAGAACCGTGCATCAAATTTGCGAGCGCTGCGCAGTCACAGCTCAGGGCGCCTGAGTCATTACGCTCGGCGTAATTTGAAATTAATTTAACTTTTGCTTTAAAATACGCAGGTCTTCTCCATGGTGTCGGCTAAATAATAGCTTAAGACTTTAGAACACAATCAGTCGAGTTGCCATTTTTTCCCTGTGATTATTTGCAGGAAAATGAGAAGCGGAGGCCTGATTGAGAATTAAAATCTAATCGGCGTGCTCCAGTCTGGCCGTCGCTGATGAGCCGGTGGCTATGCATCACTGACATCAGCCCACTCCCCTGACTTCTATTACTCTAAAACACAAGCTCTGCTTATCTAGTTCTACTACCCCTTAGCTGTCTTTTCCCTTCCTGACCTCCTCTCAAACATTTCCCTGTCTGATACTTTTCTTACTCTTTATTGGAATCCTTCTATCGAGCCGCATCAGACATGTCTGGCGATTACTTTGAATCTGAGGGTTACACAAGAGGTTGTCTTTATACTGTAGGTCTGTGAAAAGCTTCAAGTATGTAAGTATGGCGGTAAATGCATGAACGTCATTGCACTAGACAACAAAATATCAAACCAAGAGGCATTGCAAAGAAATGACGCAAGAACCTTTCTCGAAAAACAAACAAAAAAAACTAAATTTACTAGTAAAATATGATTATTAATATATTATTTTATTATTATTTATTATTATAATTATTATAGCTATAATAATTATAACGCTGATACAAATTACATATACGCTTACAATTACATAAAATAAAATATAAGTATTTATTTATTATTATTCAGTTAATGTGTTCACTTCAGAATACCTTTCCCACAGAAACAGATGCACAGCTGGATATCGACCGGAGCATTTTAGTCTGTTTGGAGAAGCAGAAGCATAATAACCCTGGCACTGAGGATGCTCTGTACATTACAGCACATTTAAAGCACAATATCTATGCATGGATCGATGCATGTCAGGAAGAATGTGATTTACTAATTAACCGGTTTGGCCTGGTGTGAGAACTAGGTTCTCTGAGTGAACAGAGCTGAAGGCTACCTTCTGTGGCTTTAATCATTAATAGGCATATGCAGATCCTGTTCTTATTAGAACATGTTAGACTGCGATGGAGGCAGGGAGGCCCTCTAATTGAAAGCAAAGTTTTGTTGATGAAGACATTGTAGAAATACCCCTTTCACAGGTGCATTCTGCACGGTTCTCTTTTGATAAAAATGCAATCAAACCCAGTGGCCCAAAGAACCTGCCAATATCCTTATGCAATATACCTGTGATAACCATAAGCATACATGATGGATCTCTAGAGTTAAATACTGTGAGTCAGCACATCAGGGTTATTTACAATCAAAACCTATCTCTCCCTCTGAAAGTCTTTTAATGACTCTTCTGTGAAATGAGAGTATGGAATTATTGTTTTCCAAATGCAGATTTGATTCCTGCTTAAACTATAAACAGACATTATGGAGTGTAAGGTCCATTCTAGAAGGCTTCATCAAGAAGGATACAACAACTACATTAGTGTCCACACCAAATTACAATAACATTTTGTTTATTATACAGTAAGTGCATACTGTGGTTGTCTGGCCACGCTCTTTACATTTGTGTGGATTCTGACTGGGTGTTAACATTTTAAAGCGTTTATTAAACGGGGAAAAAAATCTTCTGAAAGTGATTAGACTGATATTGTGTTACTACTGTTATAGCTGTGGCGCAGATTTCCTATCCTCATTGAATTTAATAGCAATTATTAAAACTTTTTAGTTATCGTCATCTGTCTGAACAGGCTGTAACAGGAAAAATGCTGCAAGACTTGTAATTTTGGTATGTTCTGAAATGGAGTTTGTGGATTATTAATGATTAAACTGGAGAGATATGGTATAAAAAGCAAAAACCTTTGCTTGGATAAAAAGTTACCTCAATGACAGATTTCAATTTGTTTAATGTTAAATCAGATTGAATGAAAGTAGTAGTGGTATTCCTCAAGGTTCGGTGCTAGGCCCCAGATTGTTTGTATTGTACATAAATGAGATCTGTAAAGTGTCTAAAGTATTAAAATGGTTTTGTTTGCTGATGATACAAATGTATATTTTTCAGGGAAAATTTTGGAAACAGCTTCTGAATACATTGGAACTGATGGTTTCCAAAAATGGTTTCTCTATAACAGGCTTACACAGAATTTAGTAAAATTAAGTAAAATAAGTGAAATTAAGTTCATCATATTAAGTTATTGGCAATCAATACAGGTAAATTGGTCCCCAATAAAGTTAGATTTGATTTGGTCCCCACCAACTGTTATTTTTGCACACCATGGAAGTCAGCGGAGTGTGTCAACTGTTAGGTCGCTCATGTTTTTCAAAATTTCTTTTTCTGTGTTCATCAGAAAAAGCAGGGTCATACAGGCTTTAAACATCTCAGTGAGTAAATGATGATAAAAATGCATATTAGAATCTACTTGACTTTTTAAAGCATCAGATGACATGACTTTGGCATGATTACTGTATATACAGTAGTTATCCTTATAGTTATCATTCTTATAGTGTGAACTGGCTTTCAAATATGTACACGGATGACAAAATTGCTTATTTAAATGATGAAGCACAATATGAAACTCTATAACATCTGGAGGTCGTCATGAGGGTTTGTGTGGAGCCACTAAATTATGCGGGTCTTGTTAGTGTGTATTTGAGTTTATTGTAGCAGAACCACTAATGGCCAGTTCATTAACACAACAAATCATCTTTAATTTTGACCAGGGAGCAAGCTAGTTAGGAAAGACTTGTATCTGCCCCTAAATTACTTAATATGGAATGCTGAGTCAATGTGGATTGACTTTACAACTACATCTCCCAGAATACCCTTCTGCCGTTCCCCTGGGGGAGGGTTAATGGAGGGGCTCATTAACCTTGGGGAGTTGCTTTAAATGCCAATAGTTTTAGCTGACACCACAAAAGAGTAGCAAAAAAGGGTCTCTCCTTTCCTCACCGCATGCAAATCACTTTCTCAAAAGGAAATTACTTCCCGAGGGCTGAACGCTATTAATCTAAATTCTGTGGTCGTCAAATTGTTGCACATAATAATATATAAGGAACGGCTCATGATGTTTATCTCCTCTGACATTCCATTCGAGGATGAAAACATGTTTTTTTCAACCTCTGTTTTCTCAAGCACATCAATTGACGGTTTTCTTCAGTAGTAATGCATTTCCTGTTTACCGCCGCGATGACGGCGAGAGCCATTCTGAACGTCTGCGCTCCTGCGTCTCACTTTAAAAGTTCCATTTTCAAACACTTCCCAATCACACTCTCTTAAAAGCTCCACTTATTTAAACTGCTCTCCGTCTATTCAATCAGACACACATACATTACTCTAATGTAAATTATACATCACAAGCAGACCGTAATAGAACGGAGATTCCTGACATGGAGCTAATTTGTCTGGAATTCCATGGAGAACCTACTCAGCCCATTCTCTCCGCACAGACGTGCATCACCATCAGAGCTGTTTAAATTAAAGTGCCAGGGAGACATGGATGGTTAAATTATATATTACATGCCACTGTTGTGTACTCTACCAGAGTAATGAGCCACTGCACTCACTGCTTTATGGTGCAATGGATGATACTGCCATAATGGCTGCTGATGTAGCTTCCATGTTAAGGATGCGATATAATACACTTTCAAAATGATGTAAAGCTAAAAAAAAATTCAAATTAAGGGGGTTACGACAGAATCATATTGCTAGTAAACAATCTCAAAGAAAGCTAAGGTGACCATTTGTGCCCTTTTCCCAGGATTTCTGTATTGCCTAAAATATATAGGTTTTGTCTTTGTTTACCTGTGCAGACCGATTGGTGTATGATGTTTGATCACCCTAAGAAAGCACAATTTTATTTAGCTAAAACAAGCAGTAATACACAATATTTATTTTTTGTACCACTATTGATTTAATAATAATATAATACTAATAATACTGATTTAAAACATCTAGACAACTATTCATGACAACTATTTAACTCTTTAAACCCTGTTATTTACTTAGAAATTATATTTTTACTTAAAAGTAAATATTATACATTATTTGATATAAAACATTAACCTACAATTGCATTATTTATTTCTAAGTGATGATGAATTTATATCATAAAGTGTCAAATACTTTTAGCAGCATCTGGCAGGATTTCAACATCACTGCATCCCCAATAAAAACTTGGTAGATCATGGCAGACAATTATTTTTAGCTACTGATCAACAAGCAAATATCAAGGTGGAGAACTACCTATCCCAGAATGAGCTGTACCTCTGTGAAGTTCCTTTTAGGTAACTGAACACAGAGTGCCTTTCCAAACCAGAGGGAAGTCATGGCACAGTGGGAATCTTGGCAAACATTTAAAGGCCTTTTCTTTTCATTACTTATCAGACTGTTATCACATTAGGCCTTTGGTTGGGGAACTCTGGATAGCTGATCGTTATCAGTTCACTGTTTGCGGGTAAACGGCAACGTTTTGCTGCGTTGGCACATGGCACAAGTTTGCACAATTACACTGGCAATCTCTTTGCCCCATCAGGTCTGAAAATTAAAACAGAGGATGGGAAATTGGATTTCCAGCTCCTCAAATCAGCAAGAGTATCCTCCCTTTTGTCTTAAGGACATTAGCCATCGAGCTCCTCCTCTCAAACCCAAACTTCTATTAATAACACAGGTGAACGGACTGGCACAAGACCGAAAGAAAAAGGGACAGGAAGCATAAGAAACTCAGAGAAGCCACCACGCCTTGCTTCATAGAACATCCATAATCCTTTGCATGATGACCAGTGTGGACAGCAGAATCTCTTCCCTGAGGCAAGGTGATTAATGTACAGCCGAACGGGCCACGGAAGATGATAGAATATCTCGCTGAAGAAACAGACTTGACGGGAGAACTCTGGGAGATGGATAGCGGTAGACGTGTGATTCTTCCCGCGCAGACCACAGTCTGTATTTCTCTGTTCTCTGTTCTCGGAGCCCCCCAGGTGATGTCAGTCAGCTCTCCTTTTCCCTTCCTCGTCGCCGCTAATTTTGGGTGACGCTGATGTTTCGCACACAGCTTGGAACGCGGTTTGTCACTCTAATGAAGTGCTTGGTGGGAAAAGCGCCTCTGGTCTGATCTCTCAAGGTGACAGAGACGCGAGAAGCCGCTCTGCAAACAGCTTCTCCTTGGAGGGAAGCGTCAGAGGGCTGCGCTATGCGGGCGCACATATGCATGAAAATGGAAAATGCGGTTGTTTGCAACTATACAGAGAAACCCCAAAACTCTTGGTACTCCATCAAAGCAGGATGAAAAATGTCCTGCCGGCACAATCGTATCGCCTGCGTGACAAGCAACAACAACTGCATCAAAACATGCTTATAGCTAATTAACTTCATGCAAGGAAACCAGGGTTTGGCAAGAACTGGCTCCCACGCCACATGGGAAGCTGAACTGGAATCGAATGACTAGTGATTTAATGACTCAATTAGGGGTGCGTTTCCCAAACAACGATGTAACTCGCTGATAAACCACCATAGTATGATGAACGAACTAGCTACACACGACTGTTTCCCGAACACGGTCGCATCTCCGTCGTTTGAACCACGTTAGTTCAACAATATAGGGCCATTGTTAATGACGTCACACGCATGTCGTGAAGATATACCTTCTGCTATTAAACTGATTAGACATTTCAAAGATGCTGCTGTATTGAACATGACACATATTGACTAATTTATTATTTTTGTTACTGTGATTTTGCTTTATTTGATCTTTGAATCATCGCGGGTTCCCTCATACGTCATACTTCAAGGTTCCCTTCGCCTTTTTTGCGCATGCGCACTTTTAAAAAAACAGCGTTTAGAATGAACGTGCTTTTTATATTTAGATAGAATGGAAGATAAAGATAGCAATGCATGTTAGTTTGCTTCTTGTGCCCAAGAGCATATATATTAAAGCCCATATATCTTACTAACAAGAAACTATGCTTCTAACCACAGGTCCAGTGCCGTAGTTCCAACCACATACGTTTGTGACGATGTCTGCGAATGTTCGTTTGAACTATGCTTTCGGGAAACACTGAATCGTTGAATTATTCTGGTAATGACGGAACCATAGTAGGCTAACTATGCCTTTGGGAAATGCACCCCAGAGCAGCTAGTTTTATACTTTGAACAAATACGAATTCTGAATGAATCATTTGACTGACAACCTGTTCACACAAAGAACAATAATTATAAAGATATCTATAATGATAATTCTATTAGCGACCACACCAATGCAAGACTTTTCTTCTGCAGTTTTATTGTCTGCCATTTTAAACGCTCATGATTCTGAATGGCTGTCACTAGGGATGTTATGAGGCATCCCGAGCCGGTTGAAAACTGATTAAAAAAATGCCAAAAATCATTAGGATATTAGGTATAGATCATATTCTATGAAGACATGTTGGCAAAGTTCTTATTGTAAATATTTCAAAACTTTTTGATTAGTAATTTGGACAACTTTAAAGGCAGTTTTCACAATATTTATTTATTTATTTTTCTTTAGATTCCAGATTTTCAAATAGTTGTAACTAAGCCAAATATTGTCCTAACAAACCATATATCAATGGAAAGCTTATTTATTCAGCTTTCTGATGATGTATCATGTATTATATTTTGAAAAAAAATTACACTTATGACTGGTTGTGTGGTCCAGGGTCACATATACTGTATGACTATACTAAAGTACTTTAGTAATTGCTAAATTGCCAACCTGTACCCTAGCTACTACTCTTAATTCGACTTCAGGAATTGAATTAGAATTTAATTCAACTCTGAATGGTGCACAGCCTTGCTTAGAAGAGTCTTTTTGTCCTGTTCAGTCCAGCTCTTTGGGTCGAATTTCCTGAGGGCGATAAATCTGCCTGCAGAGGTTGATCTCCATGTTCGTTTGTTGGCTAGCCATGTGTGGAAATGTTAATGAGGGTTATTATAATCCAGGAGATGCTCACGTTTTGCGAACTCCTCTGCTTTTCTGCTTACACACAACTATTGGGTGGCATCAATCCTCAACCGCTGTTGCGCTAATAATAGATCTAATCGCTGGAGTGGCTCTGATACGTCTACGCACCTCTCTCTCTCCTTGTTTTTTAAATGGACAGCCAGAAGCTTATGCCAGGGAAAAGCCTCATACAATGCCTCAATGCATCACCCAAAAATATTAAGTGGGAAGCAATGCATTCCCAAGCTTACGTAATGCACAAATGCTCAGAATTAAAAGACAACATTTACCAGTCAATGATTTGCTTCTAAACTTGAAAATGGAGCACTACTCTGTGTTTTCCCCCCATCAGAGCTTTCTTGGTCTTGCTAGAAAAAGATTTTCAGAATCTCACTTTGATCTCCATCTAGGATTAGCTCACCGGGAAATACTCTCACGCACACGCACACACACACACACACGTCTTCGCCACGTGAAGAACTCCTGTCTTTTTCTACGCTGTTCTTCCAGAACTGATATTATCAGCAATAGCTTTAAAAATAAAAAAGTGCACAGACAAGCTTCCTCCACTCTCGGTCTAAAACTAAACAGCAGAATAATTACCACCGTTGAATAATACATGGTGCAAAGCAATCAACATGTCAAAAAACGGGCCCCGGTTTAGTGCCGAGTGGCAGAGAATTCTGGGGGATATGAAGGTTTCAGTCGATACAGTAATAAAGTCTGGTGAAGGTGTGTAGGCTTTCTGCATTTCTCCAAGCCTTCTCCTTCCTCCCTCGCTTGCCACTGTTTCCTCATTCCACACTTTTACAGACTCCTTCCTTCCACCAGCTTTTTATTTCTTTCATCCCAAAATTCTATTTCACCACCGTAACTGGACTTCCCGCTCCCTTTTACAAGAAACTGATGAATCAAATTTTTTTTTTTTTTACAATTCGCAGTCTAGGTGTCCGCAATATTTCTGATGTATCTGCTAACCGTGTTCTTCTTTCCCAGCCAGTGCGCTCTCTCTCTCTTTTGACGAGAGCCATAACAAGAGTTCTTCCACAAGAGGTGTGTTAACCCGATCTACATTCTTTCCAATTACGCTTTCCCAGGCAGCACAGCGTGGCCTTCAATTCTGTGGCACTTACCCACCGCTAGACTTCAAAGGAGCGCCGGCATGCAAAATGAACACTGCTGTGCAAAATGTACAAACGTTGGCACAAACGGACGGCCGCCCTCCGAACCTTACCCAAAGCGCAGCCGTGTTGCCTGTTCTCATCCTTGGGCAAACTCCGCTCCGGAAAATAATTGAAATCCTTTTGGTTTGATAGACATGATCACATTGCATTATGCAAAAGTACACTGCAAACATAATCCTTATCCAGGGATTACCTCGGGAATTCGTCACAATCCTCCAAACTTTCTATGATAGCTAGTTATCCTTAAGAAGATTGCTGAATGCTGGGATGGATTTGGGGGTGGGATCAGAACGTTTAAAGAAAAATAAGCCGAACAATTAATCTATTATTTTACCCTTTCTTGTCACGGTCAATTTTATGGGGAGAACTAGATACTCAGGTTCCTTTATTTAGTCCATTTTTAAAGGTAGCATAGATGTACGCTCTTATACTTAAAACAAATAAAATTGTGTAAACACATTTCATTTTTTCGTTTTTTTTTTTTTTTTTAGAAATTAATACCTTTATTTACTGCAACAAAGATGCATTAAATTGGTCAAAAGTTATAGTAAAGACATTTTTTAATTAGTTCCAAAAGTTAAATTTTTTGTTAATAATTCCTGTTCTTTTGTACTTCTAAAGAAACCTGCTAAAGAAGATGAAGAAGAAACAAAGGTTTAAAAAAATATATGTTAAAACTGCATTTAACACTTAAATGTAAAATGCAAAATGCCTGCATGTAATTACACCTGTAATAAGCTTATGTAACCCATATTTTATACTCTTCAACTGACACATAAATCTAACCATTCCACTGAACACTAAATCGTTACCCGTATCCTACCTCAATAGCAGCTAAAGTGTTTTTCAATTCAACATAAACACATTAAGTACATTGTACCTAAAACTTAAGTATTACATAGCATTTAAAGACATCTACTGTAAACTGGGTACTTCATGGAATTGGTCAAGTCTCGTAAGCCAGTCTGCAAAATCTAAAAGTGTTTTCAAATGCTCTATCGTGTTGGAAATATGCCCTACAACAAAATCCACCCCTAAACCTACCCGTTAACAAACGCAAAACTGTGCCATTTCAACATCCTTTCATGCAGTTTTGTCAAACAGTAAATGTAGTCAAGTACATCTCTGTACAAGATGTACAAGACCGAACAAACCTACTGTCTATGAAAACCCATAGATATGAGGCTGGATATGTGTGATGCTAACCTTCAAAACCATCAGCTTTTAAATATCCCAGGCTATCAATATTGTTTTAAAGTCATAACCTAACTTTATACCTAACATAACCTAACAACATGCGTGAAAATGAATAAAAGGTGTCAGAGTTTTACTGTGTCTAGTGTTTTTTGGAAACAGCAGTGAAATGTACCTACTGGTACATATTTCGTGTCTCGCTAAAATGTGCACATTTATGCCATGAAACCAGGTAGCAAAATGTCTCATCAAATTACTTTTTTAAACCGACAATGACATACATCATATATAAAAAAAAAAAAAAAAACTTAGTAGCATCATAATATTTGCTGTTGTAATCAAATTGGCACAGACTACTAAGTGTTCTACAGAGTAAGCTCATCTTTATTTTTGAGGAGAGAAGTCAAAAAGAAAAAGAAACTTCTGTTGCAGATGTTAAAAAGGAGGCAGCTGAAAGGAACATTGGGATGCCAACCGCACAGCCGTAGTGATTGTTTGCAGAGTCATTGAGCTACAGTGATCTGGTCTTTGTTTTTGCTTTTCTCTGCTTGTTGTTTGTGGCGGCGCACGTTTTTTTTCTCTCCTGCGTGCTAATGAGTTTTCCCTCTCTCCAGATGCAGCCGTGCGTTTGAGAGAGAGTGTGTGCGCGGCCGCTTGTATATTTGTGTGTTTCTCTTCGTATGCGTCGAACCGCTTGTTGTGTTTGCAGCGTGAAATGATTTGGCATTCTAACAGTGCGCCTCCATCTCTCTCCCGCTCCCGGTTCCTGCTCTATCAGTGTCTGCCAAGGTTTTGTGACGGCTCGGAGAAGCCTAGTCAAACACAATTTTCTCATTCATCTTCCTGTCATTACCATATTTTAATTACTTTTTTTAAAGAGGGCCCAGGAGTTAAATAAATCAACAGAAAAAAAAAAAGATGCAACACAGGGGGTTATCACCAGGTTTGTTGTCTCTAAGGTATAATCGTAGGACAATGAAAACCAGCTCGCAGTAAGAGAGTGAAGCTATAAGCTGGAAAACAGCGGCGCTTAGATATAATGGTTTGGAAAGCCTGGCGTGACTTCAAGGAATGGAGAGAATACTCGTCCTGTGATCCCTCAGAGGGGTCAATTGGATTTTATTATCCATAACATTCCGTGCACCTCATTTGACAATCCACTCATGGGGTCAAACCCACTCTCCCTGCCTAATGGAAACAGTCATCGGTAATGAGTAAAGCGGTTTAATAACAAGCTTTATATTAATGCTGGGCCTAATGAATGAGCGCTGAAGCCTTTTCCCTGCTGATTACTAACTGATTACTGGGTTAGTACTGTGCCAACATCTTTAAAGTCTGCATAGTGAATTTTTCTCCACAAACAGCTATTACACGAGTTCAGCATTCTGTTGGTAGAGCAAAATGATGACAATATCAGCTCTGGTATCTTCAAAAAAATAAAAAATAAAAATAACAGCCACAGACTACTGATAAACTGTTAACATATTACTTAATCAAGCTGCAGAAAAAAAAGACCACAATTAACACTGTATAATTATATTACACTATTATTATGATTATTTTAATTATTATTATTATTACAGCTATATTCATAATAAATATTAAATAATAATAATTATTATGCTAAAGTGCTAAAGTTAAAGATCATATTAATTAATATTGAGAGTATTGTTTTATTATCTAAACTAATTTATAATATATATAATATTTACATAGTATTAGCCTTATTATTATTAACAACAATGATGATGATAATAAATTTGGCATTTATCATATTTATACATATAATATTAATAATATTCATATTTATAACAAATAGGGGGTTGGGGGGTTATCATGCAATGCACCGGGTCCATCGACAAGTTCTCCAGCATGCAAAAATATCAACAGCAACCCTATTTGCAGAGGTCCTGTTTAGAAACCTTCCCCACAAGTGTCACTTCGCCATTGTTTGCCGGCCTTGACAACCCTCGACTTGGCCTTTTCGACAGAACAGGCAGAAATAGGGTCCTGCTGGTGAATCATGGATCTGTACCTGCTCAGAGCTCCAGTGTCTGGCCATCATATTAAGAGCGTCGACAAGAAAAGGTCACAGATAGAGGCCAAAATGAGTTATGATACAAGAGCTGATTCACAGATGATTCAACTCCCGCTCGCAATTACAGCATGTCAGCATGATACACACGAACACGGTCACACACACACTCACACAAAGTGAGCTGACAGCCTTTATCAACAAACAAAGAACACGTTCCGTAAACTCACGAGAGGCTAATTTTCTCTGAATGACAGGACAAGATGCCGTTAGATATGCAGCATACGGAGACTTTTCTACGCTGATTGTGTGAGTGCATTTAATAATCCAAACAACAGCTTTACATATACACTCCAACAGCATGTGGTCTGACATTTAAGGCGTTTTACTGGTGTGACTATTATTATTAAAGGAAACATCATTACTGCAGTATACTACAGCTCAGACATTTACCATATAGTATGTATTAAACGCATCCAGCATGATTAGTTACAGTATATGGACATAAATCCTAACATACTTCCTAGCAATTCAGAAAAATAAATAAATAAAAATAAAAATGTACAACAGTAAGGATATGTAGCAAGGATATGTGTTCACGTCAGGTTAAAAAAGTACACGTCGAGTAAAAAAAAAAAGTTATTCTCAGACAGAAGCAACCACGAAGCAAATTGTATCTGTGATATTATTTCCAGTGTAATATCCAAAGGGGGGTCATGTTTGTATTTGGAAGTATTCTATTTTGCACAATTTAAGTTAAGTTAATATAATGCTGTTCCAAAATATGTCTGTTGTTCATCAGTATAATCAGTAAACACAGAAGCTAAAAACAAAACATGCCTATGCTGAGAAAGCGGCGTGCGATGTTGTTAGTGTCAGGGTTTGCTAAAGCCCCGCCAGTGTGTACATAGCTATTAGACTCACACTTAAGCAGAAGTGTGGAGAAAGCTCTCACGCTAATGCACACATTCACCAAGCCGCTCGAGGTGAGAAATTGCTCACATCACATTTTCGCAATGGGGGATTCCTTTAAAAGTCTTTTTTCTTCGCTTTTTTTCTCCTATCAATCAGGAAGCGTTACAGCGCTGTTTTTGAGTCTGCCACACAACGGGAGGGAAAGAGATGACTAACATATTGAACATGAGAAAAATATCCGTTCAGAACCGAAATATTACAGAGAAACAGTTTTACGCTATATGACAGCAGGAATTATAGTTTGTTTCGTGATAAAAGTCTCTGGTGTAGCCATCAGTGCATGATATTCTAAAGAAAATATACTTTATCTTTCATCTGCCTAGCACATAGATAGATAGATAGATAGATAGATAGATAGATATCCTAACTAAATCCTAACAAAGCATTTCATATACACTCCATATTTTGCTCAGACACTAAGTTATCCTGCTGCTTTAAAATGTCAAAACAGCTCAGAATGCAAAACATGCAACACTTTTTTTTTCTGAATCCATTAAGATTCAAGTCAAAAAATCCCCACTATCTCTGTCTGGAGTAACCCTGCCTGCTTTTGTACATTTTTCCACATCCCTGTGCAAAAACACGCCTGCATCACCGCTCACTGCCGTTGTTGCCCAATATACCCCCCTCCCCCCTCAAAATAGATTTCATCTCTTTATATTGAATCTGTCTTGTTGTGTTGTGATGTTTCCAGTGGGCCATTATTTAGTTGCTTACTCAGGGATTCTCTCTACACATTTCTAATCGGAGACACCGACGCTCAACGACCTGTTCTCAGCTCAACTACGGCTATATTTCCACCAGACTCTAACAAAGTTGTGTCTCAACCCTGATTAAAGTGAGAGATTTGTCCTTTTTTATAGGAATAAAAAAGGAATATAGCGTGAATTGGAAATGTCAAGCCAGCAGCTCTGGTTTTGAGTAAGAGCATCTAGCCAGATGCCATATTTCATCAAGATTACATTTTATCAGTTCTCCATCCTATTTTGTCTTAGTTTAACTTTGCATGGGCTTGGAAGCATGTTAAACATAAAGAAAGACTGGACAAAAGGGGAACGAGTGAAGGTGAGACATAATAAAAGTAAAATAAAAGAGCCGTGCCACAGTGGGGGACATCAGAAGATGCCAATCAGAAGGCATTTTTGGGTCCCGTGGGGCGTACAGTGAAGTGTAGCTGAAAGTGAAGGGAAGGACATTCATGCTTTGCCAAATAATGATCAAACAGGAGAAAATTCACTAGGGCAGACCACAACTGAACACACACTTTCACACCAATATATTCACAGCAACAAAACCAGTATTAGTAATCTCTAAAGACACATTTATGGCTCTTTGAGCACAGGCAGAAATGCAAAACAAAAAGTAAATGTCACTATCGTCACTAGTTTTATTATTTAGTGTTGTTTTGTGAATTGCGAAATAGAATTTCAGCATCTACTGCACTGCTTTTTTAGGAGCTGCTGCATCTCCAGTGCCAGAATGAGAAGTGAATGTGGGTTTGCAGTTTGAATTAACTGATGAGATTAATAAAAGTCTATAAAGTTTACAAAACAGGAAATCACTTCAGAAAAAGTTTTCTGCTTGGAAAAAAAAAAAGAAAAGAAGTAAACGCGGTGAATCACTAACTGAACAAAATCATTACAGAGAGAGAGACAGAAAGACAGGTAGAACAAGATATAAAATAAAAAAAAGATATGGCTAATACATACTACAAATATACTGTAAATAGAACTGATTGACAGTAGAATATTGACAGAAATAATGGTAAATAGAATGACAGATAAAATAAAGATAGCTAGAATGGATGGATGGATGAATAAAACATTAGAATGCACAAATTGATAGACTATTAAATATACCGTTATAATGGATTATAGATAGATAGATAGATAGATGGATAGAAATGATTAGAGGTCAATGTGTCAGAAACTGAGCCCAACAGTAAACTTGAGCCTTGGGTTCTTGATAAATGTTTACATGACCCTCTGAAGGAATACGTAATGGCACTTGAAGTACAGCATTGATCTGAGGAGAGCGCCTCTCAGGATAAGAGGACTCAAGCACAGGCCAGCTGGCATGGCTCAAACCGGATGGTCCAACCCCTGGAGCCGATTTTCTTGGAGTCTTCTCAAAAAGATGTCTTATGTCAATCTATCTCAGTTAAAACAGCCTCATTACCTAGTCTGGATTGCAGGAGGCTGGGAGGAAAATTTTTATTTAATGTCTTACCTTGGATTAGAAGAGAACGTGGGGTGTTATCGCCGCCATCAGAGCATCCAACGAAACAGAGAGGAGAAAAAAGAGAGGAAGAGAGAAGGATACCAATTAGTAAATGGCAATAAATATGTCTAAAAGGGAAAACATGGTGCTAATCGTGGCAGGATTCCTGAGCCCACGGCATTCTGATTACGCATGCAAATGAGGGATCGTTTAATTTGTTGGGAAACAACCTTGGTCAGCCAACTTATAATATGCTTGGAAAAAATGAGATATGATGAATTCATGTGTGATTTTGCTTTAAAGGCAAAAAAAGAGAAAAAATCTAAATGTATTAATCACTGTATTATGAAAGGTTCTCTACAAGGTCATGTGTTAAGAGAATTTCCTTGATACAAGTCAAGCAGCATCTAAAGAAAGTCCATCTAAAGAATGGATGCTGAGCTTTCCATGAGATTTACATAGCACCTGCACGCCAAAAACGGAGAGAGATCTCACCCCTATGTGGTGGTATTTCTAGGTGCAATTGAACAAAAAGATGTTTCCCGTTCTATCATGTCAGATTCTTGATTTCTGAGTGATCATGTGACACCGAGTAATGGCTAAGGCTAAAAATTCAGCTTTGCTACAGGAATAAAGCAAAATTAATAAAATACACTAACAGATTTTATAATATTAAATACATTCCAATACTATAGTTTCATTGATGTTTAAAGCTTTGGTAAGCATAAAGAGTCTTTATTTTCAAACTATTTTAAGACGGAAAAGTACTCAGGACAAACAGCACTGACCAGCAATACAAAATATCTGTTAATTATTGGCTGCAAACTAGGTCAAAAGTATGAAGATTGAAATAAGGATACACAAACACACGTACACTTTCTTCAAAAAATTACTAATCCTCATGTATAAGACCTGTGTTCATCTTCGAAACCTTAATATATCATTATATATATTTTAATGAAATCTGAGAGCTTTCTGACCCTACATCAACACTAATTCCACATTAAAAGCTCAGAAAGGTAGTAAGAACATAGTTAAAATAATCGTTAGAATGCTTTTTGTGCGCAAAGAGTACTTTGGCAGAGAAAAAATAGCACACAAATTCTTTGCACACAAAAGTATACTGTGTTCATCTTCAGAACACAAGTCAAGATATTTTTGAGGAAATGTGAGAGCTTTCTGGCCCTCTGTAGACAGCAACTGACAAGTTCAAGGCCCAGAAATGTAGTAAGTACATTGTCAAAATACTGTAGTCCACGGGACATCAGTGGTTCAACCGTAGCATTATGAAGCTATACTTTTTGTGTGTAAAGAAAATAACAACTTTATTCAACTTGTTTTTCTCTTCTGTGTCAGTCTTGATTTAACATTTTGCATATATTTGCACACACACACACACACACATATCTATCTATCTACTGTATATAAAGCCCAATACCATTTAACCCCTGCTCACCCGGCTAGTAACATTTTCATGAATCATTTAAAAGGCTGTGTGCCAATGAAAACCCAATATTCTGCTGTCTGTACTTTCTCAGTAAATCCATCAGCATCAGCTCCTCACGGCCCATGCTTCCTTCTTCTCCCATCTTGTAGATGTGGTTAGTCCAGTTTTAATTCATCTCCACTCTCAAGAGGTTTGTCCCTTTCCTCGGCACCAAACTCCACCCGTGTACTCCATCTCCATGAAAGCAATCCATTACTAGCAGGGCAGGCCACAGAGCGGCCCCCTCACGCCCCGCTAAACGCTCCTGCGCTCTCCCTCACTTTGCTGTTTGTGTTCCATTTCACACTCTTTCAGGCTATTTTTCTTGTGCTCTTTTCTTGAGGGAAAGAGAAAAGCTGCGTGTTTGGGAAAAGGGGGAACGTTATTGGTTCTCTTACAAATAGCATGGGCGAAAAAAGATAACACAAGTGAGCGCCTTTGGTGTACCACTCTCACTCTCACCCAATGAATAAATGAATGAATTAACATGACGCTCAGGCCCCGGGGTCCCTTTGCAACTCTCCTAAAAGTGGAAAGTCCTGCCCCTGTGCCTCTAAACTCACCAATGACACACACACAAACACAAACCTCCGATTCAGAGTTATGACACATACACACACAAGATTTATGACCCACATCAGAGCATTTGCAATTCAAGAGCTCAGAACTCTATTTATTAGAAACACTCAGAGAAGGAGAGAGCGAGAGCGAGGGAGAGAGGGAAAGTAGTAAAGGACACCAGGAGGTAGATCCTGTGAGAAAGAGGATGTTATTCTGTTTGTGAGAAGGCACATCCTCACGGGGATGAGAGACGGCTCTATTTTTAAAGAGCAGCTTTAGTGCAAATGGCCTTTCAGAGAGAAAGACAATGACAGAGAAAGAGAGAGAGGCCTAATGTCATATCGCCAATGTCCTACTCTGTCACCTTTGTCAGCAGAACTGGAAAAGAAAGAAAGAAAGCGAAAGAGACGGAAAAGACACTTTCTGGGTGGGCGTTTGAACGATCGACCGCTATGAACTTTAGCCTCCTGAGAGAAAACAACAGCATTTTTTCCCTCACCCACCAACCAAGTGATGTCCTGCCTTTGGCTGGGAGTCACAAACCTCAGACACCATCCTCAAATTCTACCTACCTGTATAGCACAACCCTGAGAAAAAGTATGGGATTGTCATTTCACCAGTCCTCATAGATAAGCAATAATACAATTAAATTTTTTGTACAGAACTGCCTAATCAAGGACAAATCAGCAGAACTTTCTTTAAAAGGAAGGTGATGCCTTTTAAAAACCTCAAACAATTTGTCTGCTGGGGTCAAGTATCATATGCAAGTAAAATGTGGCATCATGCTAATAGTAAAAGAACTGCCCAGCTCATAAATTTAACCCCAAACCAGAACAATGCTTTGCAAAGAGTCAAAGAAATGTTGGGTGTCATCAAGCAGACCTGGCAAAATAAGATACATTTTTAAAAGTATGTCTTATATCGACCCACATGCATTTGCTCAAAAAAATACTAATATTGTCAAATCTTTTATCTTAATATTATTTTTTTATGCAATTTATTTTTGTAATGCAAAGCTGAATATTTTGTTATTAGCATACTGTCTGTTTTTTACTTATTCTGCATAACTATATTTTAGGTCCCATAATTATACCCTGTACCTTAACTTAACTATACTAACTCTTAATAAGCAGCAAATGAGACTTTTATTGAGGCAAAACTCTATTTAATAGTGCATATATGTTTTAACAAAAACAATTATGCTGCCTTAAATTTGTGTGGACACATTTTCAAAATTATGGAATGAATGGAAAAATTAAATGATCAACGTTTGATAAGTTTAATGTATTTTTAATGGCTATTTCTTAAACAAATACATAAAAAAATATGTATAATAATAAATACTGACCGCAAACTTTTAAACAGTAGTATATATTAAAATCTAAAACATTTTATGATTGAAAAAATAATAATTATATGAATTGATTCAAACTTGAAGAAATATTACTACTTCAAAACCCTGTTTTGGCTAAAAAAAATATATAACGTAGATTCAAGGTCATATAAAATCATTTACCATTCAATCAGAATAATTTACATTGGATAATTGTAATGATGTGTCTATTATTGTCTCGGTACTGATTCCTCCTCTCACAAAATTCTATTCAGGCTACAAATTCTCAACCAAAATATGACTAAAGTGCTTCTTGATTCCCAACGCTAGTCCAGCACCTCTAACCGGCACTCGTCCCCCTTGCACACTAAGGTGGAAGAAAAAAATCCCCAAACCCCTGAGGATTAGGGAAACAGCTCTCTTCGTCATCAGAAAGAGGGATTTTAATTTCACACTGTTATCAGCGCAGACGCAGTGTCACCGCTTCAAAACCTTCACCGTGAACTCTGCGGTGAGCGGAGAGACACACAGCCGCTGACAGCACTCAAGTGCTCACTATAAAGGCAGTCAGAGAGACCCAGAGGGGAATCAAAGCCGAGAGATGCGTCTGCTTTTTCTGGCTCGCTCTGGAAAGAGAGATAGACAGCATGTTTTTTGCATAGGGTGGGTTTTCGCGACTCGTTCACACGCACGCAGATGCACAGCGCTCTTTATGCTTGCAGTAATTGAACTAAGTGATGTGATCTTTCACGAGCCTGTGTGTGGGAATGAAACAGCAAGCCGTGCCGAGGGCGACACAGTAATCCTCTGTAGGTCAAAGAACAGAGGCAATGGAAATGAGGATTCCTTATAACAGAATCCCAAACCGTCGCTTGAAATTCAAAGAAGGAATGCATTGGTGCTGCAGCAGAAAGTCGCCATATGGACTAACGTAAGCAAAGCTGCCTTTATATGTCTCTGTCTGTCTGTCTGTCTCTTTCACGCTCGTCCATCAAACGCAGCTTTGGACCAAGAGATGCAACCACCAGAGGGAGCTTTGAAGTTCGTTTGAAGAATTTCAGCCGTGTTTTGAAGGACCGGTGATTGTGCGGTTAACTTCACCTCAGAACTCTGAGCGCCAAAAAAAACACTCCCATTTTACATTTCTTGGCTGCCAGGGCTTTGTGGAACTCTGAAAGCTATTGCGCAGGTGTCTCCAGGAGCTGTTAAGATGACAAATAAATATCTACCGTTCTTTCTCTCTTAGAAAGTTCTGGACTGTAATCGGCTTCAAGTAGGGATGCAAAGATGAAGATATTTCAGCTAGTACCACACAATTTTTGACCAATAAAATGTATGCAATTATAAATCTATGATAATGATTGTCCAACATTTTTTCAGTCGTTTACCAAATAAATAAATAAAAGAAAAAAAATTATTGTATGATAAATATACATTGGTGCTGTCAAACAATTAATCGCAAAATAAATCCAAAATAAATGTTTTTGTTACATTGTGTATATATGTTGTGCATACTGAATATTAATACACACACATGTATTTGCATGTATATATTTATATTATGATTTATATTATATATAAATATATTTAATACATAAACAGATTCTTAAATATATAAGTGTTTGCATTTGCATACATACATAATAAATATAAACAGTAAACAAATATATTATTTGCGATTAATTGTGATTTATTGTTTTACAGCACTAATATATATACATATATATATATATATATATAT
>JAUMHI010000006.1:2599215-2619048 GCA_032359435.1 Enteromius unitaeniatus | reverse complement strand
TGTCTGTTTGATTATGTCAAATTGATCTTTATCTCACATCTGTACATGTACAAACTACCACTACATTTACTGTAAACCTTACTTTTTTGTTGTAAAGCTGCAATGATATGTATCATGAAAAGCGCTGTACAAATTAATTTGAATTGAATTTGAATTGAACTGTTGAAGTTCTGGCTGGTCTGCAGCCTTTACCAAACCAACAGTCAGTGATTCAAAGAGCTGATGAGGTAACGTAAATGTTCAGTAATGTTTACTGCTACTGTCTGCATAAATGTCTAACTTATAGAATTCACCCACTTTATTTTTTAACGTAAGAGCTTGAACATTTTAGCTTGGATGTGAGAGGCTTCTGGTGCTTCCAGTTGATTTACCACAAAACAACTGCAGCTTAAAATGGGCATTTCTTGCATTATTTTGAAGGAGTGTTTAATTATAAACAATAGTTTGTAGCGTAAATTAGCTTTATCATTTACTGTGTATTATTTACCCACAGTGGTTAATAAAATGCACATTCACAGATTTTGTTTTAGCCTTGCAAAAAAGGTTGATAACTTTTTTAGTTTAGTTTTTTAGCCCAGTTTACATGGAGACAAAGTTATAATGAAGTTGAAAGCAGATTTTGTTTAGCCAACTGTTTATTTAACTGCTTATGCATGGAAATCAACTTTTCTTTCTTTCTGAATTACATTTTCAAAGTCAAATGTGAGTGAACATGTTAAGTGCCATACAACTGACTGTATACCTGAACAAAATATGTCATAAGCTAACACAGGTGTTAGCGATCTGTCCCAAGCTTCTTCACAGTGAACTGCTTTAAATGCTGGTAAGTGTTTGATTTGCACTTTTCAACATGTTACCTTTTTTTCTCTCCCTCTTTTTTTTTCTCAGGATTTTTACATCTGTGAGCAGAGATACATGTTCTGGTATGCCTGCCGCCACGGTGGTGGTGAAGTTTCATGGGTCGCAAACTGACTGTTGTAACAAAAATTGGTTATCCTTTAACGCTCATGCACCTTATCAAAATGAACTACGGTATGTGGGTTTTTTCTTTTTGCATTGCTAAACTCAACTGGTAAGTCATAACAACTGCTCTTACCATACATGTATTGCACTAAATTCATTTAGTTGATAACAGAAATCTAAAGATTTACGTCTATGAGTACAAATCGTTTTTTATTTTATTAATACTGACATTGATTTCTTCCACGCATCTGCTGTAATAAAGTAATATTTTTCAGTATCAAATGAATTACAACCTTGGTTATGAAAATAAAAAGTTTTGCAAGAGCTGCTAAGCCATAGACCAGCTATGTGTGAACCCCAGCTTCTGGGCGCTGCTCAAAGACACATACCTATCAAATGCCCTGTGAATTGTAAAACATATCAACTCGACACTAGACAGTCCTTTGGGCCAAATGAGTGGGGACTTTCAGATGAACCCCTTTAATACTCTCGTATAGCATTTGATTCACATTATGGTTAGAGCATTAACATGACCTTTGAAAGCCAATATCAGCTCATTTGGTTTGCTGCAGAATGTTTCTTAATCTGCACACAAAGATCTTCACAGTTTAATGTGTGATTTACTTGACTTTGACTTATTAAGAATATAATTTATTATGTTTTAACTTGAGATGCAGAATTCTTTCCATTGCCCCAAGCTTGATAAAGTCTTTTCAATTTTTAGTACAAATTATATTTTCAGCATAAGTTGAGTGAAAAGTGTATCACTACTTTACCTCAATAATATTTTCTTGTATAATAGAGTGAGTCGCGGTATTTGGCGTAAAACTGTATTATGAAATCTTTGAGATAAACGACACTGAAGTGAAGCCATTAAGTTAATGACCCGACTGACTTTGGCTCTGAAGGATGCCATCAGTCTCAGCTAAATTACTTTCAATGATCTTTTCACTGTCAGGGTCTGTAGTTTGCTAGTGCCTGGTTCATCATGGGTACAGTTCTTGCAGAAATCAGCATAAAAATAAAGAGCTTTGTAAAGAGCAACAACTAAAGTGCTGAGCAATATTAACACAATCAAATAATGAGTTTAATTTTAATACCCGTGTCAAACCACTGTAAAAACATTTATTCTTGGATGATAAGTACTTAGTATTAGTATTAACTTCTACTCTAAATAATTGCCCAATGAAACTAATCTGGTTTAACCACAGTGGGATGCAAAAGGTTTGTGAACACATTGAAAATTAGGGCTTTGGGAGTTTTGGGAGTTATTGTAATGATCCAGCGCCCAGCAAACTCTCCGTGTTTTAAGTTTGTTTTCATGGACTCATTCCCACGAACTCATGTCTCCGCCCTGCTTGTCAGTTGTTATGGTGTTTCATTGTTGGCTCCACCCATTGACCTAGTTCTATGTGTATATAACCCGGATGTTTTTATGTGTCGTCACGGTCCATTGCACTATCTTCCTGTTGTTTTCTACTCCGTGTTAATCTCTGTGTTTTGAGCTGTTGTTATCGACCCTTCTTGTAAGACCTCGCTCTTTAATAAACAATCTGCATATGAATCCGCTGTTATCCCTGCCTCCAGTTCGTGACAGAACCGTCACACAGGATTTAGCGATTGTTTGGATCAGCGCGAAACCCGAGACTCCTTGTTGCCTCGAGGGCAGGATTTTTCGCTGGTGCCTTCCTCTCAGCTTTGTTCCTTGTTTCAGGAGGGGTGCCAGATTGAGGAATATGCAGAGGATTTCCTTGCCATCAGCCACCACGTGAATGTGGATGAACAAAGGATCAAAGACTGGTTTCTGTCAAGTTTGGACACTGAATTCCTTTACTTTCTCCCTGATGATGATCCCAATTGGTCTCTAGAACAATTAATTGACTTTGTGTTTTGTGGTTCACGATTCACCGTGGGTGAGGTCGAAAAGCACGCGAGAATGATCAGCGCGCTGCGCACGTCAGCGCAAGCCCATGGCTCGGCACTTGCTTCGCTATTCGGCGACCCCTGTCTCCATGCAAAATGGCTCCCGAGTGCGAGATGCCACTTTCTGAGAATTATCACACCTGAGTCAGCGCGCGAAAGGGCCGCCGCACCCGAGTCTGCGCACGATATGACCTCTACATTTGTTCCATGCACCTGTCTTCAGCCCCTACGGATGTCACTCCAGTGTTTCTGGGCGTCGTGAGTGTTGCAGATGAGGACTTTAAGGTACTTTATGGGCGCCAGTGGCTGCACTACCTCTGGAGATGTCAGTTCCGGCCGTAGAAACGCCTGAGATCCCACTGGTGGCTGCTCAACTCATCGAGGTCTCTGATTCGCTGTCCGGCCGGTCTTGGAGGGCACAGTCTGTTGAGCCACGGAGGGTGATATCTGAGTCGGTTCAGTCTCGGAGGGCGATATCACTGACAGTTGAGTTCCGGAGGGCGCTTTCATTGCCTGTTCGGTCTTGGAAGGCACTTTCGCTGTCTGGTAGGCCCAAGAGGGCAAGCTCGCTGTCTGGCCAGTCCAGGAGGTCTGTGCCGCCATCCGCTCCGCTCTGGAGGACGGCTTCACTGTCTGGTAGGCCCAGGTGGGCTGCTTTGCCTTCCGCTACGCCATCAGCTCCGCGCTCGTGGGCTTCGCCTCCTGCTGGGCCACCCAGATGGGCTTCTCCGTCATCTGCACCACCTTGGAGGGCGTCTCCGTCATTGTCAAGGTGTTTCATTGTTGGCTCTATCCACTGACCTAGTTCTATGTGTATATAACCCAGATGGTTTTGTGTGTCGTCACGGTCCAGGTCTTCCTGTTGTTTTCTACTCTGTGTTAATCTCTGTGTTTTGAGCTGTTGTTATCGACCCTGCTTGTAAGACCTTGCTCTTTAATAAACAATCTGCATATGAATCCGCTGTTATCCCTGCCTCCAGTACGTGATGTACTACAGTACATTTTGGGAAAGTACATTTTGTATATGTTTTTTACCTTTAATTTTTATTAATTGTTACTACTTTTTTTATTAAAGTTTTAGCAATTTTATTACATATTTTATTTCAGTTTGATCATTTCATTTAATGCTTTTAATTTAACATTTATATTTTAATTATGTTAAATTAGATTTTTTATGCATCTGATGCGAGTACAGGAACTTGTAGATGAAACCCTAAAAGAAATAGCAAAGGCGAGAAAAAGATAGAGAGAGAGGAATGAGATGGCCTAAATCAACCCTTGCCTCTTAATTTAGCCAACATTCACAGAGACATCATTCATGGCTGTGTTTCTGTGCTCCATGCAGTTTGCTCTATTTGCTTTTAAATGTGTGGCGGAGACCTGGCTCGCAGGCCCGAGTCCGATTATAACTTTATATTAGGATCCGAGGGGGAGTCAATTACAGCCAGTCCTGTTTTATAAATCAGCGTGAAAGGAGGAAGGAGGGGGAGCAAATAGCACAGGGCCTTCTTAATGCAGATTTGTGAATCCTGACTTGTTTTATTGCTGTTTGAGTAAGTTTGCGGTTCATTTCCCATCAGCCCTCTGCTTTATTAATCAGCTCAGGCATTTAATGTATGTCGTCCCAGGAGTGATGGAGGCACTGTATGCTGCTTTGCAGTTGTCGAGAGGGCAGAAAATGAAGGGGGACAGGGTGGGCAAGGTCGGTTTAAGACAAGTGAATAATAGACCTGAAAGGAAAATTGATCATACTGCAAGAACCAGCAATGGACTTATTGTTGTAGCAAAATCAAAAAAAGACGGTCTTGTGCCTACTAACCTACGAGGGATTAAAGCTGTTGGAAAAGCAAGAAACACTGATTTTGCAAAAGTGGTTGTAACCACAAATGAAAAAGAAAGTTTATACAGAAGTCTAATGATTAGCAGACTGACGAGGACAATTCCTCTCGTAATTGAATGGAAATAATGGTGGTAACTACCCAATGATTGCGACACACTCCAAACACTCTTTAGCTCTGTATTAAAACCTACTGAGCTGTCAAGCTCTCTGCTCCCTACATAGACAGCATCCTAATGGAAAGTAAGTTGAAATAATTGTCTAAACTGGTTTAATTTGGTCTGAGTTGGACGTTTGGAGACCGGGACCATACAACCATAAACCAGCATAAAGGAGCTCAAAGATTTTAAAGAAGCTTAATCAGTTTTTAATTGGTTTTTGTCACTAGGAATCTATTGACAATTCACTTCAAATTAATAAAATATATTTTTTACGTTTATTTATTTATAAACCTTTTAAAAAGCAAGGCATAATAATGTGTGTCAGTTTACTTTTAATGTACATGTGCTTAATAAATAAATAAATAAAATACTGAGCACACCCCAAACATTATTAACTTAGTATTTGTTTACACACACACATATATAAAGAATATAATTTTAACATATTTCTGAGTTAACAGCAGGACACTCTAATACGCTAATAAAATCCAGATGATTATTTTTCACATAATTTTTAATTGAATTGAAACTTTTTCTCAATTCTCAAGTCCTTACACAATCTAACGTGTTTAAAATTGAACTGAAAAAAAATTAGGTGCTGGGCGTCTAGCCAGAGTAGAACTGGCCCCAACTAAGCCTGGTTTTCCCAAGGTTTTTTTCCCCATTCTCTCATGGATGGGGTTTTGGTTCCTTGCCGCTGTCGCCTCTGGCTTGCTTAGTTGGGGACACCTGATTTCTAGTGATTATCGTCGTCCTGACTACAGAGACCGTCTCTGCATTTGATAAATAAAGTTTAATCTCCTCATTATACATGACCTTCACTCTATTTTCCTACTTGATAATGTTCAGTGCTTTGCTACAAACTGTATTGTTAAAAGCACTTTATAAATAAAAGTGACTTGACTCAATACTTTTTTATTGTACTATTATTGTAAATGCATACAGTATCTATAGTCAACATTTTGTGCATCCATTGCATTATGGGGCTTTGGTCTCAAAAAAGGATTTTTGTGATACTGCCTTAAAGTTTTACTAAAATTAAGGTAACATATGAGGAATACAGATATGCAGCTGTCTAGGTTTTGTAGCAGAAAACAGATTAAGAATTACAGCCCTTCCTACCATCTTTGACAGAACCAATTGTGAAAACGCTTTCACTTAACGTAGCCAAAAGTATCCAATTATTTGAAACTGGACCTTTTTTGTGATGTCTGTAAGAGTTAATATTTCTCATAACTGTCATTTACACTGACCTGAGTGGTCAAAGTTCATTAATCAGACTGACCGCCCCATAATTACCTCCCTGTCTCGCTGTGCACACTGCCTGTCAATCTCTCAGACTGACAGGTCAGTGACCCAATAGACCACAGACATTTTCATTTCCCACTGGAGATTAGGGAGTGGGACATTTAATTGCCCTCAAAGCGTTTACTGCACCGAGTAAACAGGCTCAGGCATTTACAGTGTGGTATCTTGACTTGTGTTTATGCCAGGAGTACTTTGCGTGTGCCCAAAGCAGTGAAAAACCCAAATGCTGCTCACACTGAATAAAATTCTGCTTAGGTGAATAATATATTCAATTATTCACCCATCTTTCCATCCATCAGTCAAATTCCTGTGGTTTGGACGCTGAAGTGGACAATTATGGGTGGGTGTAAATACAGGCCCTGTTCCATAGTTTCATTTTCACTAAATTTGAGATGGTGATCAGAGGACAGCGTTCCACATCTTGCTACAGAGATCATAAAGGGGTTAGTTTACTCCAAAAATTAAAAAAAGACATAACTCGGGAAGAAGAATGGTTGGGTAAATTGTTATTTTTGTTTCCTTTGTGCAAAAAAAAAAAAAATTCTGGCAAGTTGCAAAACTGAAGTTGAGCTACTGATGTCTCTTCCTGTTTTACAGATGTTTAATTTCAGGATCATTTCAGTTGTGTTGCTGTCTATGGAGGGTCAGATGGATCTCTGATTTCATCAGAAATATCTTAATTTGTGTTCTGAAGATGAAAGAAGGTCTTATGGGTTTGGAACGACATTAGGGTATGAATGACATAATTTTAACTAATTCTTTAAAGTTAACCAACAGGCAAATAGCTGTTCTCTATAGATGTTGTTTTAGGGTACGTTTTGACAATAGTATTTAGACACAACTTTTAATTACTGAATTCTGGTGTTTCTATCACACCCATTGCCATAGATGTGTAAAATCAAGCACCTACAATGCAGTCTGCAAACCGTTTCCAAACATTTGTGACAAAAATGGGTAATTCTGTGGTGCTATGAAAGGATGTCACCTCTGTCCATTTGTGAAATTCCATCCCTGCTAAATATCCTGTGGTCAACTGCAAGTGGTATTATAAAAAAATAGAGGTGTTTAGAAACTGAAGCAACTCAGCCACGAAACAGAATACCACATAAGGTCACAAAGCAGGGTCACTGTGTGCTGAGACGCACTCGACTTATTCCACAGCTGAAGAATTCCAAACTTCAACTGGCATTGATATCTCAAGAAAAACTGTAAAGCTGGAACTTCATGGGTTTCCATGGCTGAGCAGCTGCAGGCAAACCTCACGTCACCAACACAACGCCAAGCGTCAGATGGAGTGGTGTAAAGTACCACAAATTCCTACAGAAACACCCCAAAAGGTTGTTGCAAGACTTCCTAGACGAGTGGAAGCTATTATAGCTACAAACTCATATTAATATCTGTATGCAATGTCATTAAAGTGCCCTGTTGGTAATGGTTAGGTGTGCCAATACTTTTGTCCATTATAGCGTATATACACGTTGAATGCAATGCGAGTCTCTTTGCATAAAAACATCTGGGAAAATGCAGTAAAAAGATGAATGTACTGTTATAGTTGACTGGGCCAATAGTGCACAACATATATTGTTTATCTTTTTTTAATAAAAATTACCTGCAGATGAAAGCAAACAGATTTGAAAAAGTACAAATGGGATACAAAAAGATCATCAAATATCAAAGATCTATTTCTCGGTTTTCTCTAGTCTTTTAACATTCATGTAACCTTGCCATGACATTGACAGGCAAGTTTTATCAAAAGCCAGTGTTGAAACACCCCTTTAATTTATTATTTTACCTGGAAAACAAGACAGAAATACACATTTTTTCTTTAGTTTTTTGCAGTGCACTTGCATGCTTGTGTAGAAGACACCATTCATCTGCTTGAGCACTGATACTTGTCACTTTCAATGGGATATACTGAGAAATATATATAAATATACCAAGAAATTATGATCACAAGTGATGCCTCTTTGTGTGTGTGTGTGTGTGTGTGTGTGTGTGTGCGCACTGTTCCCTTGACATTTATCACCCTGGGGGTCCCGCTCCTCCTCCGCTATGCCATGGAAGTGGGGTGAGCCATGGGGGCTCTTATTCATTAACGTGAGTGACAGAACGAGAGTATGTGTGGAGAGCAGAACATCAGGTGCTCTTTGCCACTCCATTCAGCAGAGGTGTTGATACGGGCGAAAATGACAGGCATGACGGTGATGTGAGGGCAGGAGGCATCTTATTCCGACCCCCTCATTCTCCTCCAAACTCATTTTCTTGTGGCTCTTGGCAAGAGTTTCTGACATAAGACCACAATTAGTGGCCTAATGCGATGGAGCATTTATTATAGCGTTCTATATGGATTACAATTTAGCGATAACATCGTTATGGCATCGATTCCAACCTTATGATGAAAGAGAGCAATGGCGATACACTTATCTGATGCATCGTTTGCCACTTTCAACATGGCTCAATGCAGAAAGTGGAACTTTCCAGCAGCTGCTGGTAAATTTGGAGGGCATCTTATTTTACCTCACCATCAAGTTCAGTGCATCTACAGCGCTGAGCCAGAATCATGTCTTCCAGATATCAGATCTTAGCCATGTGGTCTTGCTTCTCGTCGCATCTGCTTTGGATTGTCCATTCCCGCAAAATCTCATCTGGGCACAGGAGATTATGTAAAGAGATGTGATTGTATGTTTCTGTTGAGTTTGCAACAATGATATATAATACGTTTCTCAAGCTCAAATGATGAGCATGTTACAATCAATATCTGTTTTTTTTGGGAAATTTCATACAATTCTGAATGGAAGCATCAAGATGCACAGAAAATTGTAAAAATAAGCAAACAAACCTTACACTTGCATGTCATGTAGACATACATACCAACACATTTACTAAATAAATGCCTATACAAAGTTCTAGATCCTAGTTTAACCAGAAAACAACCTTCATTTTTAATTTGTTTTTCAGTTGTTTTTAAAAGTGCAGATAAAAGCTATTGGTTTTCCACTTCTTAGTTAAATTTCACAAATAATTGTAAAATAAATGACAAGTACCACACTGATTTAAATGTGAGATTTTGAAGAAACCTTTGGTCTTTTTAGAAGAGCTTTTAAGTGCTTTGCTCACGGTTTTCATCGAGTCTGCAGATGTCTGGCTTTGCTTTAGAGGGTACAAACCTTTTCTCTCTTAACGCACCCCATCTTTATCAGACCAGAGATCGGAGGGGAGATCCATTTGGCATGACATGTGAAGGCCTCTTGAGCAGAGGACCAAAACGAACGAACATATTGTTTCTAACACAATTTTTACAGGATACGCTGCCTGACACATGTGCGGCTAAACGATGCTCTACCGCGGAGTAATGATGCTCGCTGTGTCAAGATTTAGTCAGCTGCGTCTGACCCCAGAAAACAATAAAAGCAGAACTGATGAGCTAATAGATCAGGTCAGGTAAGAGCTGGCCAACCGTTCTCTGGTCCTCCGACCGGGTGCTTGGCGCAAGACCGGCCTCACAGCTGGTTATCATTAACGTCTCGGCATGCATGACCACCTGTTATCAATAAAGTGTTGCGCTTTCTCACTTTTTCTCAGCTTGGTCTGTCTGCGGCGCTGGCTCATCCTAGGGAGTTAAAAACACCCCGTTGCTCTCCAAGGGACTACATTCCTCCCTATACATGGGAATTAATCATGTGAAAAGTGGTAAGCCAATACACATTAGTTTATGCTTGATGAACAGGCAAATGTATTAGCCAGTGCTGCATGTGGACGTAAAGACCCTCGGGAGGGAGGCTGTTGTGAAAGACAAACTCGCTCTTGTAGGGAATGAAAGATAAACGGCATCAAGACTGCTGGAAAGAGAGATGGGATGTTCCTAAAATTCATCCCAGTGGACTTCCTCATCATCCTAATGGCAGATGCAAAAACACTTTTATGAATTAGTATCATCATTAAAAGTTGTAGAATTTGGTGGATTAGTTAATTGGTCAATCATTTTTGGGGGGGCATAGAGTTAACAACAAGATTTGCATCCTAAAGCGCTTGAAGTGTTTAACTAAAGTGTTTAACTAAAAAGGCCGTCCATTGCAATAAACCAACACATGTTTCTGTGAAATGCCATGTGCCTCATCATAACGCATGAAAAATATCTGCATTTAAGGGTCATTTATGGAATCCCAGCTTTAAAACTCGCTTTGATTACACGCTTTTCATATCCTCAAATATTTTATTTGACAATCAATATGACCTGGAGAGTTTGATCATAGTTCATTATTTGCTTCTGTTTAAAGTTCGATTTGTTTAGATGTCAATGAGAATCTGGCTGTTGCACTTGTGCTCTGTTACCAATTGTGACGTCCTCCATAAACGGCCCCTAGAGCGACATTCTGATTTGTAAACTGTTGAAGCTCTAAACACTGGGGAAGAACTTAGGGCTGTCGCAATGAAATGAATTGTTAATGAGCATCAAGAGAACCTCATTAAAGTGCTTAGGAAGGTGTTTATGTTTGTACATAGAAAGTAAAGGCTTGATGCCACAGAAAAAACGGCTTTGGAGAGTAAACCACTTACACTGGGGATTTAAAAATTCAGAGCTCCAAAAAACATATAGCGACATATATTGTCTTTTCGCTAGAATAGAAGATCCATTTTTGGTTCTTCAAAGAAAAATAGTTCTTAAAAGAACCATTTTTTTTTTCCTTAGTATGAAAAACATTTTCGACAATAAAGAATCTTTAGAGCAATGGATAGGTTGCATGGTTTCCAATTAAGAACTTTTATTATTAAATAGTTATTTCACGAGTTCACGCTTCCTCATTAATGGAATGGATAAAAGCAAATTTAGCGTGCTGTCTGGGGGCCAAGCCGGGAGAACAGCAGACTCCGAACCCTTAGGAGAGGATTAGGGTTCGGCGTCCGGATCGATCTCCGTCTGCCCCCCCGGAGGAAGTCGTGGAGATGGGGAGGAGGAGGAGTGCACAAAAAGTGAGATGCGGATGTAGGGGAAACGGGGTTATTTATAGTGGGTAGGAAGGATTTGATTGGGTATTCGTAATTATACAAAGATTGATTAGATGATGAGACACCAGCCTCGATTAATTCGTCCAGGGTAACCCCAAAACTTTGTTATTATCAAAACATGCACTTACCATTAAAAAGCTACACTTTTACTGTTAACAGAAATTCCATGACATTTTACAAATATCAGCATGCAGGGATCCTCTCTGAGGGTTTACGGGATTGATTTATGTCTTTCTCCACCAGTTTCCATTTTTGTATTTCTGGGAAAGTGTCCTGCTTTATCTAAGCAGATACTGTAGGTATTGCATTTTGTTGCGGAATTGCATTATCTTGGAAGCCACCGAAGACTCCCAGTTTTGTTTGGTTGGAAGATTCAGTGTTTTTTTCTCAAACTTTAGAAAGTCAAATTCCCTCCTAGAGGTCTCGTTGACCAGTTTATCCATAAATAGCAACCATTAATTTCACATTTGTTCATTTATAAAGGCTTCTTTTAGAATGATGTTCTTATATTCACTGCTGATTATTGCCTGATAAAATAGATTGGAGTTTTTATAGGATCAAGAACAAGTTTGTCAGTTACTGTCATGAAGAAATGAGGGCACTGTTCCTTGAGCCTAGCTCACTGTAAACTCTTTTTAACTCTCACTGTTAATTCAAGCACATGGGAATTCAGCTGTACAGTAATTACTTCAGCAGTCTGTGTCTTAAATTAGAACCTGAAAAGAATGTAATCAAACCAAAATTTAATGATTGCAGTATTACTCTTTGTAATACAAGGAAGGGCATGTGATTAAAATGCTTCACATTGCAAAGAAAAATCCCAACTGAGATTTTTTAATACGTCAGTTGGTTCTTCTAGACCTAGACAGTGATGAGATCATATTGAGAGCAAATCATCTTAATTGTGAATTCTCAGACTTCATAAGAGGTCTTAACTTTTTGTAATTTCCAGATACCAAAGCCTGCAATCAAAACAGAAATGTATGAATTGCATTTTTAAAAGGTGTAATTATTCAAAATGATTAATTTTATCTATCTATCTATCTATGTATACAATTGATAATTTATTAATTAATTATAAAAAGAATAGTCAATAGTTTATATATAATATTGCACTTTAAGTTTCCTGAAATGACATTTATCTTGTGGGATTCTCTCTCTGGCTTTCCCTCTTACCTCTATTTTCTCTAGCACACTGACAGTGCGTCATGCTCACCTTAGCAGCTTGAAAAGACAGAAGAATCCCAGCTGAGATAAGGCAGATACTGGCCTGCTAGGGGTAAACTAACAGAAAGCAGTAAACAATGTACAGTGTCTTCAGCCTCTGCTCCAAAGCCCAGGTGAGGCCTTCCTCTGCCTCTGCAGGTGAGTCAGCAAGAGATCTTGATAAGAGGATTAGTTTATAAAACATTTCCTCAACAGCTGTGCAAGACTCTTGGCACAAAAATGCAGCACTTAGTCATCAACACTAAGGGTATTATGATGAATTGGCTCTTCACTTTCTTTGTCAAGGGCCACGAGGATATATAAATGCTGGATTTGGATTATGGGAAAAAGGTAAAGGAAGAAGGGTAATCACATTTAAATTAAAAGCACATCATACAATTTTAATTACACAACTTTTAACACAAATTTTAACCAAATGCTCACATAATCAGTTGAAATAGGTAAAAAATATATGAAAAAAAACAATGTGTTAAAATGTGTTTTAAAGATTGCATTATCAAGGATAACACCCAAGCTCTTAACCTGCCTTGAAAATATAACATATTCACTAATAATGTTTCCAAATGGCAGTAAATAAATGACAAAGGGTCCAGAACTGAACCCTGTGGGACACCTCTTGTAATAATACATAAACCTGGTAGTTGAACAAGTTGAATTATTATTATTATTTATGTGTTGTTATGTTTATAGAGAGGTATTGAGTTTAATGGGAATGTTATTTCTTGACCAGCAACATAGATCTAGAAACACAACAAGATTTTTCTTGTATGGTAATCTTACTAAAAATAGGCAAAATAAAAGACTATGGCAATTCAATGTTTTGCAGGGTGGAGAAGTTTGAAGGCTTCGTGACTTTTAACTTCACAAACAACATTCCCTATCTGCTTGAAACCCTCTTGGGAGGTTGTAACTTCACAACAACATCAGTGATTCTGTACTTACTCTGAGAATCTGCTTTTATTTTCTTAGCAGTGCACACTTTTGGAATAATTATGCTGACGAGGTGCCTAAAACATTCCAGTTAAAAAAAAAAAAAGGAATTGCTCTGCCGAGACATGAACAAAGCATTCGGAGTGACAAAAATGTCTTAACGGCAAAGTCAGATCTTACTGACACACGCACAGAACCACACACAATTAAATCTTTAATCAGAACAGGGTGTGCCATAGAGGCAGGAAGATCGGGCCTAACAGATGTGGGATCCAGTCTGGATCAATGGTGGAAATTGGTAACTGTCTTACCACAAATCTACCAAAGGTATTCAAAAGTTGCTTAAAGGAATAGTTCAACCTAAAATGACAATTGGCTGCAAATATATTCATCCTGATTGATTAGGGTGTATTATTGTGATGTTTTTGTAAATGGTTTGAACTCTCAAACGACTCTGACGTCAACCATTCACTGAGGACGGTCGATTGGTAAGCAAGTGACGTAGTGCTAAATATCTCTAAATCTGTTCAGAGAAAGAAACAAACTCATGTACATCTTGGATGGCCTAGGGGTGAGTAAAGTCTCAGCACATGTTCATTTTTGGGGAAACTATTTCTTTCAAAGAAGAAAAGAAAATCCCTTTCTTTTCAGCATCAACCAGTCCATAATGAAGGGTGACTTGACTCTAAAGGCTCTGATCTGAAGTTTTGATTGAGTCCACATTTTCAGCAAGTATGTGTCTTTTAGGGTGTTACTGCTATTCCATTGAAATTAAATATTCAAGAAGTAGTTTTGAGCAAAAGTGGGCGTCTTTTTGGACTGGGCGGTTTTTCATGTCATTATGACTAAATGTGGTACGCTGTGGCTTCAGTAATAAGCGATGCGTTGTTGACGCAGTGAATGATTCTGACCTGAGAGCTGAGAGCACATGGTTCCTAATGTAAATCCCCATGAACACTGCATGAACTAAGATCCAAACATACAGACATTCTCACTGATAAATTATACACAAGCAAAACACATTAAAACATTGTTCTGTAAATAGAAAAAACAACAAATCAATCCATGGTGCAGAGCTGTTTATTAAGCATGGCATGCCACATGACAACACATATGCATAAGGAAAACCACCTACAGTGATTAGAGTTCTTTCAGCAAGAAACATCATACAATTTTCTACCTGGTCTCATGGCATAAACGTACCTTTTTAGGAGACACAAAATACACTCCAACATGTACATATCACTTCAGTTTCAAATTATTATTATTAGTAGTAGCTTTAGTAGGCTACTATAGAAATGTTTTTATTCATGGAAATCTAA
Organism: Enteromius unitaeniatus; assembly: GCA_032359435.1. Classification (NCBI taxonomy): domain Eukaryota; kingdom Metazoa; phylum Chordata; class Actinopteri; order Cypriniformes; family Cyprinidae; genus Enteromius; species Enteromius unitaeniatus. Next base: position 2,604,370 of record JAUMHI010000006.1, on the reverse strand, counting down.
TAAGAATCATTGTTGAGATGATTTTGACAAAAAATAGATAGATATATGGACTTCAGTTGTTCCAGCCTGATCTGTAGAAAAGTGCTTGTTGAAACTAATCACCATTTCAGGTTTTTATTTCTGCTTTCCTTTTATCTGCATCTGTCAATGCCTGGTACTTTAATTAAGCTGTATATAACCACAGGTTCAGTAATGAGGCCACACACAGACTAAGATGCACAATTTAGTTTGTTGTCAGTCAATGAAAACAAATGTAACATGCACAAATAGCAGAATTAGCCAATTACAGTAGCGTCATATATCTCAGTTAAAAGAGGAGGGAAATCACCATCTAAGCAGTGTGGAAAGCAGCCTTGTTATCCAAATGTAACTTCAAAGTGAATAACCATCCTGTTTAATCTTTGTGACTGTGCACATTAGCTAAATTCGTTGGTCCATGGTGTTTAATTCATGTGATAATTTCGTGTTCTAATTATAACATAGAGCTTTTCTCTGTAATCATGTGTTTTAGTCCACAACATTTTGACATGTGAAAGCCAGCTGTTCAAATACTAAAGAACAGCTGGTGTTGAAATGCTAAAGTGAAAATACTGATCCAAGATGATTCCGAAAACCGTTTGGATCCAAAGATCCAAAATCATTTTAACCCCAGGCTCAGCTGTTGAATAAGGGTTTTAGTTAAAGGACACTGTAAACTTTGCTTAAAGCTCTCTGTGGGGAGTGAAACATACCGATGTAATCAGTGAGCTTTGAACGTCTACTTTTCCTTTTGAAACTTCTGAAACAGTCAAAACATGGGCTTACGGCAACTAAGTGTGCTGCATTCACTGACAAGCCCAAATGTAGACTAACATTCCCAACAATTTAAACTTTCCATCATAGCTAAAAAAAAGTGTTAAAATTGCCGTTGTGATGGCTTCTCATGCTTTTTAACAGTCGATTATATTGCGTAAATTGGTTACACTTTAGAATAAGTAACACTTGTTAACTATTAACTACGACTTTTCACTTAACAAATTCTTAATTTGCTGCTTACTAATAGTTAGTAGGTAGTTATTAAGTTTAGATATTGGGTAAGATTAGTGATGTAGAATAAGGTCGTGTAGAATATGGAATTAATATGTGCTTAATTAGCACTAATAATGGCTCATATTCTAGCAATATGCATGCTAATAAGCAACTAAAATGTGTAACTGTAAACTCCACAACTGTACTGTGATGTAACTTCACTCAGCCACATAACATTTTGGTATTCAGCAGTTGGACCTGCCAGCCAACAAGATCAACAAGCCAATTATAACAGAGTTCATATAGAAATCTAATTTGTAAGTAACAAACCAGCCTAAAATATTTATAGTCAGGTAGAAAATTAAAATGGCCATGTAAAACAAAATTATGACTGTTGTGAGTGCATGAAACCTTGTAACATTATCACTGGACCTCAGGGAAAAAAATTTACAGGTTACAAAATTGAAAAATACATTACGGACAAGGCACTGCTGGTTCACGTAGCCGAGAGCATGAGTTCCACTGCCATTGATTTATTTTGAAGAAAGACAGATGCAGTTCTATAAGCATGACTTGTGTACAGTAAAAGTTTTCCCTAAAGCGTTTTGAGGGCATGGCGATTGTCCATGTGTTTAATAACACAGGGATGCTTTCACATTTCCTCCAGGAATCGAACATGAACTTGTCCTGGGACATGACATTGGTCTGAATTCTCATTTTAGAGCCCATCTTAAGTGCAAAATGTAATCTGGAGTCAGTCTTTTTTACACAGGCGGTAATAAAAACGCAGCCGTGGCTTAATGCCCGCCGTCTTCATGAGGCAGGATATTGCTGAGCTCTGAGTCTCTGGAACACCTCAATGTTCAGTTTATATGGGCCTGTGTGCTTTCGTGCTGGAGGGGTTGATGGCTGAGGGGTGGGAGTGTCATGGTACAAATCATGACAACAGCTACGCAGTTTGAGATACTTGGTATTTATTGTCGTCTATAAAAGCGTCTTGATGGGATTTTTAAAGCTTTTATTGACTTCACATACAGAGATGACCCTCATGGAAAAGTTTGTCTGCTGGGAGCTGGAATGTTCCTTGGGCTCTCAGGTTTGCACACAAGGGGGCATCTCTCATAAGACGCCTTATCCTTGTTCCCTGTCCACGGAAATCACATAAAGGTAAACCCCTTAAGAACGTCTGCTAAATCCTGGACAGTCTTGGATCAGTTGCTCTATACAGTAAATCATTATTAACTACTAATTACATTTTCAAAAGTGTAATTAGATTACTTTACTAATTACATTACTTACTACTTATTAATTTCTACATCCCTTATGAACTTTGACCAGCTAAACAATAATGGATAGACATGAAATTGCGTTTAATTATTTTAAATGAATGTAAAATTACAGTTTAGAATAGGCAACACTTATTCACTATTAACTATGACTTTTTCCTTAATAAATTACTAATTTGCTGCTTATTAATAGTTAGTAAGGTAATTGTTAAGTTTATGTATTGGGTAGGATCAGGGAAGTAGAATAAGAACAAGGGAAGTAGAATAAGATCATGTAAAAAAAGGCATTAATAGATGCTTATTTACTACTAATAAATGGCTAATATTCTAGTAATATGCACGCTAATAAGCAACTAGTCAAGAGACCCTAAAATAAAGTGTTTGACCATTCCAATATGGCCAACGGCTTACATATAGTGGCCCATAGACTGTATGTGTGTGTGTATAAAGCAACTGCATAATAATACACCGGCAACCACCCACAACAGTCTAGCATCACAGCTGCACCTTTATATGTTTAGAAATCTTGTATTTCCTGTCACATTAATAATATTTTGAGAGATTTAACTTAAGTTAAATCATTTGGTATTTTAACTTGCTTCAAACTGCTTTAAATCAAAACAATTTTACTGACAAACACAGTGCCAAAACTGACAGGTACAGCATGGAGACATGGAATATTACAGTGTGCTATGTGATCCATGCCGTGGTCCCTATCTATCAGTCATGTTGACCTTTGACAGATTACCCTGTCACGCAGGACTACACTCTTCACAGTGTGATTGGCAATGGTATCTGACTTTATTCTTACCACATCTGTTTCTAATTGTTTAAAAAAAACTGAAGAGAGAAAGCTAGCGTCCCTCTGGAAACTTTAAACTTATTGGGTCATCTTTCTCCTAATATCCTGCACAAGATGCAATTCATCTATAAGTCAAGTGTGCTTAACAGAAAGTGCATTGAAATAGGTATATGGAGATTCTTCCTCTGAAAATAGGGCTTTAAAGAAACATTTAATTGCATGTTTACCTGTAAAAACAAACCAAATATTTTTCTTTTATTTTTTTTGTTTTTGTGCCAATTCAATGCAACATTTCTCATTATAATCATTGTTGAAAACAGTGTTCACCATATGCTTAATGTTTTTCAGAAGCCATGTTTTTTGGGGCAAGGGGAGAAGGGGGATGGGGTGTTGATGTATAAAAAAGTCAGAAAAGAATAGAATTCATAATAAATTTAGTTTTTTTATTATTTTCTCTGAAAAATAATAATAATTTAATATAAAAAAGTTATTGGAAATATTTAAGCTAACATTGGCATTACCAATCTATCCTCTTAAATGACTTTTAAAAACAGTAAAAAATAAATACATTTCAGCTTTACAACTTTATTTAGACATGGGTAAATGTCTAAAAGTTTAGATGTTTTTGCTTACAGACATGTCTGAATTTCACTTTGTGCAGTTGCAGTCAGGAAACCCTTCAATTTGCATAGAAATTTTGACGAAAGACATTGTGTAAACGTAAAGCCTCAGAGCCAAACAATAAAAAAGTAAATGTTTGTAGGTGGCCAACCAACACTGAATAGGACAACGTTTGCACATTAATTGATCAAGTTGTTTCATAAATAAACGCTCGGTCTTGCTCCCCATCTTGAGGCTTTGCTGTTATTGAGTGCACAGCAAAAACACATTTGTTTGAAAGGAGGAAAAAACCCTGCTGTTCTACACAGAGTACTGCTGATAATGATTAGCTGGTGCTGAAACCAATTCCCAACAATACAAGTTCAGAAGAGTCACTTTAAGTGATGTGGGAAGGAAAGTGTTTTCGCGACCGTATGGAGGAAACATTCCAAGACAATGAAGTCTGGATTGGAAAAAGACGGCAGAGGCGTGCGAGAAGCTCAGTGAGACTGGTGCGATGGGCCGGGGCGCACATTCCATGGCATCTCGCGTGTCCTTGCCGTGTGACCGCAGGATCCCAGCACTATTTTGCGGTTGGGATTCATTAATGCGATCGTCCAGACAGTCATCGTAGTGATGATTGCTCGCATTATCACTGATGGGAAATGATGCGAATCAACCTGATTGTTGAGAAAGAAACGTGTCTCATGGTTATGAGCAATAACAAGTCACGACCTAAAATTCTTCATAAAAATCATAAAAATGAATCCCACTGCTGATGAAAAGACTAGACTAGTTGAAGTAGTATAGCTGCCAAATTTTGGTCCTTGAGAATCAGGATTTTGGCAAATCAAAGTGAAATAATGATCTCGCTGACCTCCTGCAAGCATTGAACCACTAGAGCATCATGGGCGCTCTTTTTACACTCTCTGTGCCTGTTCGCTGCACATTTGTGTTTAATTTGATGGCATGGGGAAAGAGGAACAGTTTGACGAATGAGGCTACAGTCTCTGTCATCGCTCAACATGAGGCTGGTGTAGTCCTCACAATGGCCTCATTTCCTAATAATTTCCAGTCCCTCATAAAGAGAGAGATTGGGGAAAAACACTCAAGAATGGGAAAATAACCCACCACAGCAGATTAGTGTTTAAAAGAAACTCAGAAGGCCTTGCACAGGTCATTTCAGATGCTGAGCTGAATTTCAACCTAGGATTAATGGAGAAATGGGCAGTTAAGGACAAGTTCAATCTGAACTTTTCTGGGCACCTAGATGAGCTCCGTGGACAGATCGCTGGATCCAGATGCACACACACACTATAAGTCCTTACACAATCTAACATGTGTTTAAAACTGAACTGGAAATTAGGTTCTGGGCGTCCGGCCAGAGGAGAACTGGACCCAACTAAGCCTGGTTCTCCCAAGGTTTTTTCTCCATTCTCTCATGGATGGGGTTTTGGTT
>JAUMHI010000006.1:2588716-2599115 GCA_032359435.1 Enteromius unitaeniatus | reverse complement strand
CCAAGTACAGGGATATCCTGGACCAAAACCTTCTCCAGAGTGCTCAGGACCTCAGACTGGGCTGAAGGTTTACCTTCAAACAAGACAATGACCCTGAGCACACAGCTAAAATAACGAAGGAGTAACAAACTCCGAGACTGTTCTTGAATGGCCCAGTCAGAGCCCTGACTTAAACCCAATTGAGTATCTCTGGAGAGACCTAAAAATGGCTGTTCACCAACATTTACCATCCAACCTGACAGAACTGGAGAGGATCTACAAGGAGGAGTGGCAGAGGATCCCCAAATCCAGGTGTGAAAAACTTGTTGCATCTTTCCTAAAAAGACTGGCTGTATTAGATCAAAAGGGTGCTTCTACTAAATACTAAGCAAAGGGTCTGAATACTTAGGACCAATGATTTGGCAAATGGCTGCAATATAACAAAGAGTGAAAAATTTTAGGGAGTCTGAATACTTTCCATACACTCTGTATATATAAGTGCTGTCAAATAATTAATCATGATCATCACATCCAAAGTAAAGGTTTTTGTTTGCATAATATTTGTGTATACTGTGTGTATTTATCATATAAAGACACATTTACGTGTATATATTTAAATTCATATGAACTATATCATATATAAATATACACTTAAACAACACAATGTAACTCCAGGTCAAAATAAAACTGCCCACTTGTGCAAATGAAATAGACAACAGGTGGAATTATAGGCAATTAGCAAGACTCTCCCAATAAAGGAGTGGTGACCACAGACCACTTCTCAGTTCATATGCTTTCTGGCTGATGTTTTGGTCACTTCTGAACTCCTGGCAGGGCTTTCACTCTAGTGGTAGCATGAGACGGAGTCTACAACCTACACAAGTGGCTCAGGCAGTGCAGCTCATCCAGGATGGCACATCAGTGCGAGCTGTGGCAAGAAGGTTTGCTGTGTCTGTCATTGTGGTGTCCAGAGCATGGAGGCGCTACCAGGAGACAGGCCAGTACATCAGGAGACATGGAGAAGGCCGTAGGAGGGCAACAACCCAGCAGCAAGACCGCTACCTCTGCCTTTGTGCAAGGAGGAACAGGAGGAGCACTGCCAGAGCCCTGCAAAATGACTTCCAGCAGGCCAAATGTGCATGTGTCTGCTCAAACAGTCAGAAACGGACTCCATGAAGGTGGTATAAGGGCCTGACGTCCACAGGTGGGGATTTTGCTTACAACCCAACACCATGCAGGGCGTTTGGCATTTGCCAGAGAACACCAAAATTGGCAAATTCTCCACTGGTGCACTGTGCTCTTCAGAGATGAAAGTAGTTTCACACTGTGCACATGTGACACTTGACAGTCTGGAAATGCCATGGAGCCATATACATATATAGATGTATATAGAAAATCTTCTGCATCCTCCAGCATGACTGGTTTGGCAGTGGGTCAGTAATGGTGTGGGGTGGCATTTCTTTGAAGGGCCGCACAGCCCTCCATGTGCTAGCCAGAGGTAGCCTGACTGCCATTAGGTACCGAGATGAGATCCTCAGACCCCTTGTGAGACCATATGCTGGTGCGGTTGGCATTGGGTTCCTCCTAATGCAAGATAATTCAATTCATTTCAATTCAACTCAAATTTATTTGTATAGCGCTTTTCATGATACATATCATTGCACAGCAGCTTTACACCAAAGTACTGTTATATGTTTTACAGTTTATGTAGTAGTAGTTTGTACATGTACATATGGCATAGATGTGAGATAAAGATCAATTTATAACGTAATCGAACAGACAAGGAACATTATAAATTAGTAGCAGAGTTCGGTAGTGCTGTGTGTTGTTCCAGGGATAATGCTAGACCTCATGTGGCTGGAGTGTGTCAGCAGGTCCTGCAAGATGAAGGCATTGATGCTATGGACTGGCCCGCCCATTCCCCAGACCTGAATCCAATTGATCACATCTGGGACATCATGTCTCGCTCCATCCACCAATGCCACATTGCACCACAGACTGTCCAGGAAGTCTGGCCATTCGCCACCTCATCAGGAGCATGCCCGGGCGTTGTAGGGAGGTCATACAGGCATGGGGAGGCCACACACACTACTGAGCCTCATTTTGACTTATTTTAAGGACATTACATCAAAGTTGGATCAGCCTGTAGTGTGTTTTTCAACGTCAATTATGAGTGTGACTCCACATTCAGACCTCCATGGGTTCATAAATTTGATTTCCATTGATAATTTTTCTGTGATTTTGTTGTCAACACATTCAACTACATAAAGAAGTATTTAATAAGAATATTTCATTCATTTAGATCTAGGATGTGTTATTTTTGTTCCCTTTATTTATTTGAGCAGTGTATTTACTATATAAAAGTAACGTATTTTCTCTAATATACATGCAAATATGTGTATTTATAAGTACATAATAAATATACATAGTATAGGGTCTAACACTGGTCCCCTCCTCTGAACACATCAGTAATGTCATTTCAGAAGACGTTCTCTGCCAAGACAGAATATAGAAAACACGTATGTTAATAAGTGTAGCGCTGCACCCTAGTGGTCATTATCAGATTACATCAGTTTTTTTTTTTGGTGTGTTTCTTTTGTTCATTATTTTTGAAGGTGAAAAATAAATAGTACCATATTAGATTTTATTGTTTAGATTTTTTAAAGTATGAATTACGCATCAATTGTTTTTTTTATTTTAAATGAGATTAATTAAAAACTAATTTGTTTGATAAGCTTTACTAAGGTTAATCATCCTAGTTTACACAGTAGCAAAATGCATAAAAACATTATTTATTTAGCATTTTATTTTTCACTTTTAAGTCATTTTTGGATGAACAGAGGTGTCTGCTAAATGTGAATATTTTTGTATATATATATATATATATATATATATATATATATATATTTCTTGTAATTTAGGATGTATTAAGCAAAGTTTTTATGTTTAAATCTAATTTGACTGGCTTTAGACATTTTTTTTGTCTTTATTATCTATCTATCTATCTATCTATCTATCTATCTATGTATATGGTAGCTGAAAAATGTTTTTAGAAAAACAAATATCAGAGCATGTCCAAAAATCACCTCAGACCACAAAGGGTTAACTATGAACCCTGTTAGCAATTTAAAGCACAACCTACTAGTTTAAATGTGAAAATGTTCTCCCTAAATGAATGCTGACCGTAACAATTCTGCAGAAAAGCCCTTGTGCAATAATAAGAGTGACACTGTGAGCAGACACCCATAAGCAATGAATTGGATGAAACCAGTCCATTTACTCTGAGATGTGTCAGTCAACAGATTTTAAACAGACCATTTAAGATCAATGAATCAAGGTGTTGTGTATTCACTTCACTTACTCCATCAGTAAACAAAAAGGGTTAGCCTTATAAAAATCAAATGATAACCAGTGGTCCATAATCCATTTTGTATGTTTGACATTCAAGTGTTTTCTTGTTTCTTGAAAATGGATCTCAAAATTACGGCAGCAGTGGGGAGTCTGACTTGAAAGTATAGTGTTTGCTGCAAAGACATTAACCATGCTTGAACTCTGCTCGCTTTTTTTTCTGCTTTTCCTTTGGTTTGTGTTGTTGCCAATCCATCAGAGAGAATACCCCCTCCTGTTAAGAGTAATGACTGAATGAGTGCTTGGCTTTTCTGTCGCCTACAGCCAGTCAGCAGCGTAACACGGCTTCATTACACCAGTGTGCTGTAGGGAACAACTTCAGCGTCAACTTCCAGAAGAAAGATTTCCACCCAATGAATGAATGAATTCCTGCTAGCATTCCATTATGTGACTAATAGATGACATTAGTGACATTAGCAACATTAATTAGAGGTGTTTAATATGCAATTATCATTTTTCCCCACATGCAAAAAGGGGGTCTTTGTTATATTCATTAATTTTAAAGATCTCACTGATAAATTTATATATATTTCGATCACATTCATTGAAATGTTCTCTCAGTGTTTTAGCATAATAAATAAAATCTCAGTAACATACCTTTCACCTTCAATTGTTTCGTTTAGCATTGTTTCATTGGAGCTGGAAATCATATTCACATGATTCCATTAATATAATTTTTTTAAGCCTCGTGATATTTGTTTATCTAGACACACTGAAACTTCAAGTCACTGAACAAAATTTGTTCACACTCAATTCCAAAATGCTAATAGTGAGAATTGACTCAACAACAGTAAATAAAGTGTTAACTAAAACTGTAGCTTATTTATTATATTCAAATTTTTGGGTTTTGTTTTTCTCAGCAGCAACACATCCTCATTTTAAGATATAGGGAAATGGATATAATAACTCACTCACATTGCTAGCATGTGGTTGTGTGTATGTGTTGAGTTACATTATATTATGCATTACTTTACATTACAACATCATATTACAAGTAATTTCAGTCTCTAGAATTGTCCTCCGAGGGGCAGCATTTTCCTACATCTACACCATCCTTCAGCACAACCAGCTGATTACAGACTGACAGAAGGAAACACTTCGAGTCTGTCTCTGGAAAATGACAGTAGTAATTTTTAGTGCTGGCTTGAGAGAGTTAGCATAGTCTGCGGAGGTGAACCCTTAAAATGCCCCATTTCCCAAAGCCGGGAACACAAGGAGGACGCTGCAGGTCACAGTCATTTTACTGCAGGAGTCAGTCTGACAGACTGCAGATGCTCATTTTGACAAATGACTTGAGATGAGTGTTTAATTAAGCATTTCATTACTCTGCTCTCATAAAGCAGACAATGCTTATGAAATATGGGCAATAGATGATGCAGAGATGTTTTAGTAATTGCTGTCTGTTATCAAAAAGATGAAAGAACAAGGATAGATAGGATACGGTTATTTATTATCTGATGGTTCTTTAAAATGATGTTTTCCAAGACCATACTGGTCTAATGTGTGCATCTCAGAACACATTACTAATTAAACCTTTTAGAAAGGTGAATTGAAATGAATGAACGATAGACAGATTGAAAGATTGAGTGTATGAATGAATGAACGAACGATCGGTAGATTGATAGTGGATGAATGAATGAACAAACAAACTATAGATAGATACATAGCTACATAGATAGATAGATATATAGAAAGCTAGATAGATAGTCACTGATGAGGTTCATTTCCCTCAGGATGCTTACTTAGAAGGCAGCAGTCTATGTAGGCAATAGACAGAAAGACAGCAGACTAGGTTTTGAAATGGAAAGTATTTTAATGTAAATTTGATTTGAATGTGATTCAAAGTGAGTAGAACCAACAGAAAGTCTTTCAACAATCAACGCTGTGTCTGGTCTCACACGCTAACCCACTCAAAACAGAAAATCTTTACGCTAAACGGAAGGCGCTGGAAATCCTATTAGCACTGCAATCCTCTGATCTCAGCGAGACGTGTCTGAGTTCAGCAGTAATGGTGTGTCTGTGACACCCACATGACCCCGACTCTGCATCATTAACATTGTGTTTGGACAACTATATGTGTGAAATGCTAAAAGATTTGGACCCCACGGCGTCCACAAACATCCCAAAACCCGGAGTTTAAAGCCTGTGGGGCTCGTTTCGTCACACTTTCTCCTTCAAAACCCAGCTCCCGGTGGAGAGCGTCTTTAACACTGATCTGGAGTCAGCCTCCCCGGTGCAAATCGCAACCTGAGGCGCTACAGACGGAGTCATGAACTCGGCTCCACATCAGTGTAAAGGGAGCGTGCTAACTCTTTAAAGCAGGTGAGGTTGAAAATTAGGCTGTCAGACTTCTGCCTCCTCTTCCTCTCATCCTTTATGAGTCATGAGTGGGTAGGAGGACTTTTGAGACGCTGCCAGTCAAGAGAGGCAGGATGCCACACGGCTGAGGCAGAAATGGGTCACCGAGTGTCTGTCGCAGAGATTAATCGCTAAAGGCCTACATTGCTCATTTAAGATTTCTTATATTTGCATTTGTGGATTGTTTTGACATGATGCACCCAGAATTCACTGCTGTTGTTAAACAAATGGCCATAGTGACATTTTAAGAGCGTTGAATTATTGCCAGTATCATCCGATGTAATTCTGCAAGAGTGTTTAGATGTGAATTAATTCCAAAACAAAGCTAGTTTTGTCTGTTTTGTCTGTTTTTATTTGACTTTCAAAGTTTTGGAACGTTTGGCACCCATTGACTTTCATTATATGACTGACAGACTGCAACGGTTTGATTTAAAAATCTTTGTTTGTGTTCTACTGAAGAAACAAAGTCACCTACATCTTGAATGCCCTGGGGGTAAACAGATAAACATCACATTTTCACTTTTGGGTGAACTATCCCTTTAAGCACTCAGAATAACATAAGTGGACTTTAACGATTATCGCATTTTTGAATGATTATGTAATTGTGATTAAAAATTGTATTAATTGTGCAGCCCTAGTATGTGGTTATAATGCCTTAAAACAGCACCTAGTGCGCTAGATTTCAGAACCGAACAATTGTGTGCAAAAAGAATTTGCTCTCCTAGTTATCATATTAATGAGGCAAATTTAACATATCTGCTTTCATAGTGATTAATTATTACAAATACGGTAATGCCAACCAGGCTGTTTTTGCTGTTAATCCAGGAACTTTAAGCAAGTAGTTTCAACAACAGCCTACATTTACTGTAACTAAGACCTTAAATTCTTACTTTTCAGTCTTAATTAACCAGTGCATCCTTTTCAAGTAGATTTAAAGCTTATGGTGCATTTGCAAAGGAGCATGGGAAAAGAGCAAGGAGAGTTACGAGTTCAGCCCGGCCGGTGTGGAAAAAGCGAGGAGGGTCACATCACAACTCGCATATTAATCTGCAAATAGGCCGTATTGATCAGGCAAGCATATCAAAGCATTCTTTGCTGCTGATGATCACTGTGCAACAACATACCAGATGCTGTTTCCTGTGTACATGTGTGCACGGACTGACAAGACACAGGATGGAAGGGACGGCTGTGGCAGGCGGCGATAATCGCATGGTAAACAGCTGTGTGCGGCTAACTCGAAACTCAGTGGAGAGGAGCATGCTCGCTTCTTAAAGCAGAGGGAAATATGATTGCAGTTTTGTGGATTTGGATTGAAATATTGCAAAGTTTTTCCCCCATAATCCCCCATGCCTGAATACACGAATGTTATGGATGTGTTTTGAATGTTTATTTGCAGTATTGCATCAATGAATCCTGTGGGTGAGATGTTTGAAAGCATTGTAGTTTTCATCACATTTGAATTTCTTCATTTGATGCAACTCGGTCGCATTCAGTTTCAGTTCTATCTTTACTTCAGAAAACAGTGTTTCTTTACCTACAGGCATGTTTGTGTACAGTACTTTTTGGTTTTGTTTTATTAAAGGAAAAGTTTATCCAATAATGATAATTTGCTGAAAATGTACTCGATTTGAACCTCTGCAGTAAATGGGTGGCATCAGAATGAGAGTCTAAACATCACAATCCACCACACCAGTGTATTAGTTTGTGTCTTTTGTAGTGAAAAGCTTTTTTTTTCTTGATCTGTTCATGTTTCTTTCCTGATTTAGATTTGACGACTCTTCAAATGGAGAAATTATTTGTAGAGGATTCATATTGTAACGGTGGGTGTATGGTCCAAGCACGGATCAAGAGGCGATGGAGAAAGTTCAACTTTGTTTTAATATAAACAAAAGATCAAACAAATGGAGTTACACGCACCTTACATTGACAATAACGGACAAACACTGGAACACAGGGATCTACTTAAATAGGGAAGACAATCACAGAAAACGAGGGAGACACAGGTGGAGTTAAATTAACTAATTAGGGAAAACTAGGTCAACTGGGAAAACTGGGTCACAAGACACGTGGGAACACAGAGCACATGGGGAGTATACACAAAGCACGACATGACATGACAGAACATAGAAGAGAGTAAACAGAGTAACAGAGTAACTGTTACACATATTCAGTCAGAAGCAACAGTTTGATGTTTATTGATGACTGCAGTAATGTGGGTTATTGTGATGTTTTAATCAGCTGTTTGGTTCTGACGGCACCCATTCACTTTAGATGATCCATTGGTGAACAAGTGATGGAATGCTACATTTCTCCAAATCTGTTTCCAAACAAAAAGTACATATTCAGCAAATGTACAGTTTCGGGTGAACTATTCCTTTAAATCTTCACTACAGGGTAATTGGCTCCGCCCACACAAATGTACCCCAAGCAACCCAGGATTAGTGAAGGTAAGTTCAAATAATTTTACCATCTTGGACGTTCAGCAAAATGAATACATTTTTTTTCTGAGTCATTTCTGGTGTAAACACTCACCTAACGTTATCAAGAAGAAAGCAATGGCGTCCGAACGCAGGCCTTTCGCTCCTTGAGTTCTCTTCTGACACTGTTTTTACACTTCTCCTACTTCTTACTTTATTGTTCCACAGACTTTTTTATCTTTCTGTTGGTCGGCTCGGCTGTTTACTGAATGCACTCTTCTCCACATCATTAGTTGACACACCCTTACTGCTGATTGGCTACAAGTTTGTTACTTGGCATGACTCTGTTTTCTAAAGCATTTTGGAAAAATCGCTTACCCTGCCTTTAATGTCGCTATCTTGGAAACTTTCCACATGCCCTAGACAAGAAACATTAAAATATAATAAATGCATCATTAATTAAGCATTAATTACATTTATTAATCTAAACAAGGAGTTAAGTCAATATACAGTATTACATCAATAATTTGTGACAATGAAATAACCATTTGTTTTCATTAAAAAAAACTAGATCATTTCCAGCATAACTGTCACACCCAGCTGGAGCTGCCAGCGAAAGACTGTGTTTGCACTCCAGCTTTCTATGTACTGTGTTTTGTGTCTGTTTTCATACCTGGACTCCATTCCCCAGAACGCTCTTTCACTGCTGTTCCGAATTAAGTTCAATGATTCAATCAGCACCACCTGTATATATACCAGTCTGTTTGTTTGTCTTGTTGTGGTTCATTTACACTGTCAATCCAGTCCTTGCCATTTGTGTTTGATTTGTTTGTTTCTCTGTTTGGATTTACTCGCTGCCGACCTCTGCTTCTCTACGGACCTTTCACATTGCCTTCTGATTTGGACATTGTTTACACAGTAATCGAACCTTTGCATTGAATACGGACTATTCTTTATCTCAGCCTACGTTGTGTGTGTTTGCCGGTGATGTTTGAATATTGACCACGAGCTTTAATAAAACCATGTTCGCATTTGAACCCGAACGCCTACTCTATTCATTTGTGACAGAATGAACCACCAGTCAGGGTTCAGCAACGGAGGGTTTTAAGGCTCACTCAGATCTGCGGTCTACTCATGATGTCGTTCAACGAGGGACTCGTGGCTCTTGTACAGAGAGACCCGTCGTTCGAGGACTTTGTCTCCAAATTTTTCGAACTGGCCGAACGGTCAGGTCTCGGAGACACTGTAATCTCCATGGCATTCTTGAGCACTGCATGCCAATTCAGCCCCAGTGGAGATCGGCGGTCTTCCTCTGTCTGAGGACGGTGCAGGTTCAGGCTGGTTCATTAGCTCAGACCGCTCGTTCGCCCCCGGAGGAGCATTCATCTAATGAGTCAGCAGAGAGCATTGTATCCACTTCACAGCACGAGCACCCCGGTCCGCTCTTACGGTCCACCGAGCCGTGTAATAAGAATTCGGTTTCAGTCTTGTTTTCGCAGCCGGGAGAGCCGCGATTAACCCCATCATTACCTGTCTCACAGCCAGGAGTGCGGTCATTCATCTCGGCAGTTCGGAGCCCTCACGGTTTCCAAACATTCCAACCATTCACTTTGGCCGGATCTGCCAGAACCGGTCTGTGATCTGGATCCACTTTGACCGTATCCGCCGGAACAGGTTTTTGATTCAGTTCCACTGTCGTCAGTCAAACTTTTTGAGTCCCATAAAAACTGTGAGGTCTCGAAGGGTGTATTCATTTTCTGTCTGGTCTCGAAGGGCATATTCATTTCCTGCCTGGTCTCGAAGGGCGTATTCATTTCCTGTCTGGTCTCGAAGGGCGTATTCACAGACTAATCGGTCTAGAAGGGCGATGTCACTGACTGTTGGTTGTAAGAGGGCGCTGTTGCATCCTGGAGGTCGTCCCCACTGACTGGGGCTTCTCCGCCACCTGCTCCGCCCTTGTGGGCTTCTCCACCGCCTGCTCCACCTTTCCACCATTTTCAGCATCAGGAACGTTTGGAATCCGCTCCTTAAGGGAGGGGCTATGTCACGCCCAGCTGGAGCTGCCAGTGATTGTCTACTGTATGTTTGAAAATTGAACACGAGCTTTAATAAACCCATGTTCGTATTTGAACCTGAACGCCTACTCTACTCTGTAACGGGGACTGAGGGTCGTTTGGATCCATTTGCAGCTTTAATGAGTAGAGTAGTCAGACAGGCAAAGGTTCGGTACACAGCAG
>JAUMHI010000006.1:2566809-2588616 GCA_032359435.1 Enteromius unitaeniatus | reverse complement strand
AGCAATGCACGCTTACAGAGCGCGTGATCTCTGTGACGCCCAGATGTACAAAACAGACCCTCTCACCTCTGTAATAATAATACAGATGATAAGAATCGAAGCTCACACGTACAGTAGTTTAGAAAACTAGTCCCGTCCGAATAGAGCTACAGTGCTGTTCGGCTAGATATAAATCCTCGCTAAAATATCAAGGTGAAACTCATCATAGCTTGCATAGTATAGACCCAACTCCCACACAACTTTGTGAATAGATTAACGGCGATATTTTTTTTTTTATCACACGATAAGAATCTCGCATTTTATTATATTAAAATAATAAGTGTAATTCTGCTTTAAATTGTTTTTGGTAACATCAAATACATATTAATAATATAAACAAAATAAAATAAAGCATTGCATAATGCATGCTTGAATATGAATAAAACTATTAATCTCTTCGAATATTATTGAATATTTCTCATTCATTCTAGACTAAATGACTGGAGCTATTATAATTTCAAAACATAAGAGCTGTTTGTCCTTAGTTTTAATGGAGAAGTCCAAACTAAAGTCTGACATCTCAATATGAAAGCCTTGCTATCTTGACAAACCTGAGCACAGTGTGAGACAGGGCTGAAACTGTGCATGTGAATTTAGCTTCTAGGGTCTTTTACACAGAAATAAAACTGAGAAAACCTCTCCACTTAATCTCATTGCCGTCCAGCTTATTAGAACTGAGATATTACAGAGTTTTCATTTGTTATTACTGAATTCTTTGCTGGCTTTGTGTTTGGAGTCAAAATATCTGAAGCTTAATGCATACATAAAAAAAAGCAAAGTACAGCTATTAGAGAAGCAAACATGTAGCCGAGCGTAGCGGTGTGTAAATGAGATGCATTTGTCGGGCTCATTTCAGCGGGGACCGCTGCAGTCACATCAGACAGGTACACTAACTAATGCCGAGCTGTTAAAGTACGCCACTAATTTTAGCGAGCTGTCAAGTAATAATTGGGGAGGAGGTGTTCGCTGTGCCAGTGCGAATATGCACGTTAACATAATCTATTTGCGGAAATTATTTTTACAGTTGAGAGAAGAAGAAATAACTGCCTGCTTTCCGCAAGAGACGGTTTAATCGCTGTTCCAGGCCTCCGCTGTTTACGTGATTGAGTGGATGCGAACGGAAAAAGGTGGCAAAGTTCAAGTAAATAGCGTGCATTATTCGCCGAGAATACATTTAACAAACAGTAATTAGAGGGCAAACGCAAACGGGGATGCTCGTTATCTGGCAGTTTTACTGCGGTACGGCTTGTTGACTTGCATTGAAAGCACACTTGTGTGAATTATGTATGTCCCATTTTCTAGCTTTCAGGTCGTAGTAAATGTGCTCTCTGTACAGGAGGAAATCCATTTCATTTGAGTACCTTCATGACTGTACAGTCATTCACAAACTCTCTCTCTCATTCTCTCTTGTCTCTGTATCACTTTCTTTCTCACAGAGGAAACAGACTTAACACCTACTGAGTGCCAAATTGGAGTAAAATTAGTTCTGCCGGTAACTTTATTAGCAACTGCAACATAATACATTTAGACTGACTTCTGAAAATTACATTCTTAACCATACCTGTAAATAATTATAGAAATATACACGAATGTGCAAGTTTAAGGCCACTAACGTGTTTTTCTTGTGCTCACTAAGGTTCCATTTATTTGATCTAAAATACAAAATCAGAAATATTGTGAAATTTTATCACAATTTAACAGTAAAAATGTTAGAATTGTTTTTCTAATTCTATATTTTAGAATTGTAATTTATGCAAAGATGAATTCTTAGCACCAATAATCCAGTATTCAGTATTCATTTATTGTTTACAGAAATAATTTTAATTAGAAAAGAATGCAATAATTGAATATAAACAATAAATAAAACTTACTGACCCAATACCTTTTAATATTTCTTAACCACTAACTATGGTAAAGCAAAACAAAGCACAAAACAAAAGCAACATAACACAACAAATATAAAAATAAAATAATGTAAAATGTTACTTTCATACATCAACCCCAACTATAACTCTGGTAAAAAATAAACAAAATAAAAAGAAATTTTAATATAAGAAAAGAAAGGTTAAAATAATTAAATGCTGCTAATTGTTAGAGATAAGGCTTGGTGGTTAGTAAGCAAATGATTTTCACCTGCTGTAGGACAGTCTCACGACCCAACAGAGTTAGAGAAGGAGAGACTTATCTAAAAGTGATACAGAATATTGTGCAGCAGTCCAGAAAACCACACCAAACACACACTTAAACACCCCCAAAAAATCTCCAGATAACCATCCCTCACACACAACAAGCACTAAAAACAGATGATTATAAACCTTTTGATTTCCAGTTGAAAGACTCTCCCGCTTTGATTTGAGGAATTGACTTGCGTTCCTCCGGCGTTAAACATGTGAGCTGATAATGGAGGGACTGTTACATCAGCGACGTGTCGCCTCGCTCTGAGGGACATCACACCGCCGTCAGCCTCTGACAGCCACCCGCGCTAATTGTGACAGTTCAACGCTTAGATCACTTTGTGCACCGCTAATTCAATACCCTATGCATCATTTTCTCCATTAGAATATGCAAATGCACCCAACTCTGAACATCGCCTTGCTTTTTTCTTCTCCTGCTCTGTCCTCTCCTCACCCACACACACATACACACACACACACACAAACACACACCTCTGTCTGTCTCTCTCTCTTTTATGGTATGGCTTAGAGTGGTTGAATAATGTGTCAAAGGGACAAGTGGGACAGAGGAGTTTGGGATTAGGAAAAGTGTGTGTGTGTGTGTGTGAGAGAAAGAGAAAGAGAGAGAGAGAGAGAGAGAGAGAGAGAGAACAAAGCATATGGCAGCAATCGGGTGTTTTTTTGGCACATGGAATATAGAAATATAAGAAATATACTCAAGACATATATATTGGATATATTTAACATTAATATTCTAAAAACATTTTGAAAACCAAGACAACATGTACAACCAAGCTTTTGCAACCAAGTTCACTTTCCTAATGTGACAAATACCTTAAAAAATGTGTGTGTGTGCACGCGAGTACATTTATTTATTTCTAATTTATTTCTTTGTTATTTTTGTACTTTTTAGATTATTTGATGAATTGAAAGTTGAAAATAACAGCATTTATTAGAAATAAAAATATATTTTTAACATGTTTTATATGTATATTTTTTAACATGTTTATATATATATATATATATATATATATATATATTCAATTAAAAAAAAAATAATAATAAAATATATATATATATATATATATATATATATTAAATCTTATATAGTCTAGATATTTATATACATTGTAACAAACAAATATATAGATTCTGGCCCAATTTAAAGTATATTTTTACACATTTTTTATGTGCATGTACATATTAATATACACAATCCGGCCCAATTTACCCCGTTTAACAGGTGAATCAAATTATTAGACATGGACCTTTGAATTGACTATTTATTTTTCTTCTTTGGAATAATATGCATCAGCTGTTCACAATAAGGCCAGTAATGTAAACTAAGAATGTAAAAAGGTCATTTTTTATTTCATGGAGACTTTAAAGTTCCGTTACGTAATTTTTATTGCCACTGCCTCTAACACTGCCCATAAGACTGGTAAGTTCTGATAGCATAACCTACTCACTATAAAACACTTACAGCAAATGGTGCAACAGAACGCAGGTTTAGCGTCAGCGAGAAAAGGACGAAGGCAAATAAATGAAAATTAAAATGATTAAAGAATCCATTCGGCTCGAGCTAGAAGAGCAAGTTCATTCATGAGTGCCATTCAAAGTGCCAATCTTACACCACAGGCTGAAGCACAAAACAACTTAAACCTTCACAACACACAACTAGTAATAAAGGAGCACATTTCTTACCCCATGTGAAGGATATGTGAGCCAGCCCCAGTCTCCTGATATTTTGGTTGTGTCCAGAAGATTCACTGCGAATTGAACATAAAACACGTTACAACAGCTTCCAAAATAACTGTTCATCATAATTACTGGAACTCCACTGTCTCGAAGCACACTCATCTGAATTCATTTTGATAGACTGCAAGGATACACGTCTCATTCTAACACACCGCTCATACAGTGCTTCATTGCATGACCTTTAAGGATATATAAATAATGTCTGTACAGGACAAAATGGTTCGCAAGGATCATTCTTTAAAGGCAAGAGTCTGCACCATTACATATATTTTCCCTGATGATGGCTGGATCAGTATGTTTAACCCAAGCACTAAACATGTCTACTGAATATGAAATGCACAAGATAAACTGCTTTGTTTTATTTTTCTGATAGTTGCAATTATAAAATAATAATAATAGTTCTGGCATTGTTATGGTTTATTATCACTGTATTAGGCCCACTTTTTAAAATTCATATTTCTTTGCATTCTAACCCTTCAACTGTGATAAGAAATTACTGTAACAAATGACGTTTTTAATATATTTTATTAATCAATTATGCCTTGTTTTGTGAAAATATAATGATACTATTTCATTTCAACATTTTTGTGTAATTTTCTCTAGCAACTGCAATTGTATTGACATTGTATACTTAAGTTGACTGTTATCCAAGCAGTCACTACTGTGACCTTTAACATATTTACTCACTCTATGACCACACGCATCAAAAATAAATATATGTGAATGCATATATTAATACTAGACACCCTAATTCTTTATTATATCCTTATGTTAACATACTAGTCTTCTTCTCAAGGTGCAAACAGGAAATAAACTGCTCTGGTTATGTGACAATTTGCACATATTTAATTGAGACGCTTTGTTTATTTATTACATACTTGCAGGAAGTGCACTAAAACATCAGTCAGTAAGGTCACTTTTATGGTCTTTTATGGGGAGATTAAACGGGATATTGTTTCTCATAAATAGGTTTTTCTTGTTTTAAAGAAAATTGACTACAATAAAAAAAAAAAATCAACAAGACAAAACATCAATTAAGAAAATGCTTTCTTGCAATATACATTATACAGGGGCCCAAATGTAGCATGATGAAGCATGTAAAGCCTTAGCATTGGCATATGCAGTGGGCCGTCCCACCACTTTATTGATGACCAGAGACCTATAGCCTGTTTTTCGGTACGAATCAAGGTCACTACAAAGCAAGCCTTTTTTTCTTTGTGATTGTAGCCGAGGGCCAAATCATGGTAGATTTCTCTCACGGATAAACACAGTAAACTGTATTTTCCTGCTCCCATCCATCTGGGAAACACGCAAGGTGCTGTGGCCTGGCCCTGAGCTGCCGGTGTGACACTTGATACGGGAAGCTGTGACAGATGCGCCCATCTGTGCTCAAGGAGGAGTCGGCATGAGCCGCTCACCTGACCCACTCTTACCCCCCATAAGCCCAGAGACCCTGAATGCTGCTTTACATGCAGTGCACCCATCTAGTTGGAAATGGGTAAACAAGGAGTCACCTTCAATTTGAAAAAATGCCAGCTGCCACATGGACGTGTGTCGGGTAGCCAGTAACAGATAACACATACCGGCTTCAGCGTCCCATAGGTACCACAAAACAACAAATTAAGCTTGCCTTTACCTTCACATTCCCCTCATTATGCCTATACGTGGTTTAAACGCAATGTTGCAGAGGTCACATTCGAGTTATCATTGCAATCAGGTTCGGGTTCAACTGAGAGGTTTATTGTTAAACTTTCACAATACAGCACAACTGCTTGACAACAGGAATATGTCATTGAATCTGTCCAGACAGCCGTCAAGAGACATTTCCACAGACCAGTGAGCTGACTACTGCTGCGTCTGTCATTATGCAGTGAAACACACATTACAGACGGATCTGTATTTGAGGAAAAATTGCTATAGTTTGAAAAAATATGAAGCTTCAAAATTGTTATGAGCTAAGCAATCTTCAAAAACATACTTCCACTGCTGAAGGTCACAGGAAAAGTCTTCTTAACTTGACCACCTGAGTCAACAAACAGTTATAAAGAAGGAAAGAATTAATACAAAACAAGAACTTAAAAAAATAAATAAATATATATATATATATATATATATATATATATAATATATTTTTATATATATAAAATTCTGCCAAAGGCATTCAGAATATGTGTGTTACATAAATAATGAATAAAAGTAAATCCCTATTCGGACGGGACTAGTTTTACAGGGGGTCCTTAGAGAATGTTTTGTTTCTCAGATGTACTTGGTGGTTTTAATCCCATCCAAATCTGCCATGTCTGTATTTTTCTCTCTAACCTCTGTGATAATTCTAGAGTCCGAATGCGATAACGGCCCACCACTAATATATATATATATATATATAAATATAAGTATAAATACATTATATAAACATTGAAAATTTATATTAAAATAATTAATAATTAACATTTCTACATTTTATACTGTCAGTCTACTCCCAATACTACATTACTTAAAGTATTTACACCATTTAAAAAGAATCTGTGAGTGAATATATTTTTTTTTCCTAAAAATAAAAAAATATATTATTTTTTTAATTATTTAATAATACATTTAAATATAAAGCCTTACATAAATATGTAATGTATAAAAAATTAACATAATAAAAAAATAAGACATCAACATACATAACATATCACTCACTTGTTGTTGCTCTTTTTTTGCTATTGTGCTCATTTGTGAGTCAAGTTAAAAGTAAGAAAATCTAATATAAGTAGATTGTGTCACGGATCGCGCCTCTGTGGCCCTCTCCAACGGACAGCAGCGGGAACCTTGCGCCTGCCCTGACCCTTTTGCCTATTTCCTGACTACGAACTGTCTTATCCTTCTCTGATTCTGTTACCTGGTGTTACGATCCATTGCCTGTCTGATTACGTCATTAAATACTGCATATGGATCCAAACGAATCTCGCGAGTCATTACAGATTGTAAGATAAAAGCGTAAATTAAATAACTTAATGCAAGTGTAAATATATTTTGAGATAAATGTATTTTATATCATACATTCATTCAGTTTCACATTTAGTTCTGTGCTGTGTTAAAAACTGAAAGCTAGAAATGTTTAGGATGGCAAGTCGGCCACACAAGTGTAACTCATGCACATACACACACACACACACACGAAATATGTTATACAAGAAAACTGGTTTGAGTTCCCATTGGCTGTAGAAAAAATAAAAATAAAAATACTATGGCAGTCAATGGGACCTGAAATGGTGACATTCTAGAAAGTCATACAGGTTTGGATTGACATGAGGCATAAATGAAGGGAGATGTCACGGATCGTGCCTCTGTGGCCCTCTCCAGCGGACAGCAGCGGGAACCTTCACCCGAATATTAGGTTCCTACACAGAATCTTTTGACTTACGTACCTCGGCGTTTTCGTGCCATTCCGCCCCCTTTTCAGAGTATTTAAGCCCGGACTTTGGCCTTAGATAGTCCCGAAGTTTCGATTTGGCCTGGCTATCGTTTCCGAGCGTTATTTCCCTTGTTTTGCTTTACCCGTGTTTGATTTCCCGTCTGTGTATTGTACCGCCGGGGCCTGCGTGAAGACCTGCAAACGGAGCTAGCATGCCGCGGCGATGACTTGACGCTGCACCAATATATGGAACTAGCCATCTGGACGGACCAGTTGATGCGCTCACGGAGGAGTCGTCGTACGTTCCCTGCCACCCCAAGTGCATCCTCTTTGTCACCAGCCGAACCCATGCAGATCGGAGCCACCCGGCTCTCAGTGGAGGAACGTGAGCACCGCATGGAGAACGGACTGTGCTTGAATTGCAGCAAACCAGGTCACCTCCGCGCCAACTGTCCCGCCAGACCTGTGCGTCCCAAGACCTACCGGGTGAGTGCAGTTTCCATCGACAACGCCATGACACTGGAGGTAGAATTACAATCTCAGGGGAATGCTACACTCACGAGGGCCTTCATTGACTGCGGGTAATTTCATTGATGAGGATTTCGTTATTAAACACGACTTTCCTGTCCTTTCATGCACTCCCAATGTGGCCATGGCAGCCCTCGACGGTCGACCAATAGCCTTCGGAGCGCGTACAACCTGGTCCGCATCAGGGAGGGGGATGAATAGAAGGCCGCCTTCTCTACCACTACTGGCCATTATGAGTACCTCATCATGCCATTCGGACTATCCAACAGCCCCTCCGTCTTCCAAGCCCTGGTCAATGAGATCTTCAGGGAAATGCTCCATCGCTACGTGATCGTCTACATTGACGACATTCTGGTATATTCTGAGACTCTTACCTCCCACATTCACCACGTCCGGTCAGTCCTCCAAAGACTCATCCAGAACCAGCTCTATGCCAAGCTCAGCAAGTGCGAGTTCCACCAGACCAAGGTCGCCTTCCTGGGGTACATTATCAGCGCGGATGGGGTCGCCATGGATGAATCGAAAGTCACCGCAGTGGTCAACTGGCCGAAACCCCAGAATCACCACTGTCTACCTCCTTCCAATCACCACACCACCATCCTCACGGTGGTCGACCGCTTCACTGCCCAAGGTTCCCTCCGCCTGGGAGACGGCCCAGGCCATACTCAAACATGTCTTCCGGTATTATGGTCTACCCGAAGACATCGTCTCCGACCGTGGTCCCCAGTTCACCTCCCGGGTCTGGAAGGCATTCTGTCAACAGTTGAACATTAATGTGAGCCTCACCTCGGGCTACCACCCCGAGTCCAACGGGCAGGCAGAACGCCTCAATCAAGAACTCATCCGCTTCCTCCTCTCATATTGCCATAACAACCAGGGAGACTGGAGTCAGTTCTTGATCTGGGCGGAGTACTCTCTTCAAAA
Source organism: Enteromius unitaeniatus (assembly GCA_032359435.1). NCBI lineage: Eukaryota > Metazoa > Chordata > Actinopteri > Cypriniformes > Cyprinidae > Enteromius > Enteromius unitaeniatus. The sequence goes on along the minus strand of JAUMHI010000006.1, from coordinate 2,579,793 downwards.
ACAGGCCACCAAACTGACACCCTTCCAGTGTGTCCTGGGTTATCAGCCACCCTTGTTTCCATGGTCAGGAGAACCGACCGACCTACCCTCCGTGGACAGCTGGCTCCAGCGGAGCGAACACACCTGGGACGCAGCCCACACCCAGCTCCAACAGGCCATTCGGAGAGTGGCAGAGCAGGCCGATCGACGCCGTAGACCCCATCCCGCCTACGAGCCCGGCCAGTGGGTCTGGCTGTCAGCCCGAGATCTACGGCTACACCTCCCGTGTAGGAAATTAAGCCAGAGGTACGTTGGTCCATTCAAAATCCTCAGACAGATTACTCCTGTGTCATACCGTCTCGAATTACCTGCAAGTTACCGCATCTCACCCACGGAGAGGGGGACCAGGACGAGGACGCATTGCCAGAAGCCCCTCCCATGCTACAAGACAACGAGGAGATCTACCAGGTCCGGGAGATCCTGAATTCACGGCGTCGGGGGCGCCTCCTCCAGTACCTGATTGACTGGGAGGGCTTTGGCCCGGAGGAGAGATCATGGGTAAAAGCCCAGGACATCTTGGACCCATCTCTCACAGAGAGATTTCATCATGAACACCCCGAGAAGCCAGCCCCCAGACCACGTGGGAGGCCCCGGCGCCGGACCTTTACTCGCTTCAGGAGCCGCTCGCAGGGGGGGGGAGTTCTGTCATGGATCGCGCCTCTGTGGCCCTATCCAGTGGACAGCAGCGGGAACCTTCGCCCGAATATTAGGTTCCTACCCGGACTCTTTTGACTCACGTACCTCGGCATTTTCGCGCCATTCTGCCCCCTTTTCAGAGTATTTAAGCCCGGACTTTGGCCTTAGATAGTCGCAAAGTTTTGATTTGCCCTGGCTATCGTTTCCGAGCGTTATTTCCCTTGTTTTGCTTTACCCGTGTTTGATTTCCTGTCTGTGTATTGTTTCCTGATTCATCGCCGCCTGCCCTGACTCTTTTGCCTGTCCCTCGACTACGATTCTGTCTTTGCCCTGTATACTGCTGTTATTTGGTGTTTCGACCCTCTGCCTGTCTGACTACGAGTATTAAACATTGCAAATGGATCCTACTGACTCCCGCGAATCATTACAGGAGAGCCCATTGGACTTTTTCTTTAATGTCATTCATAATTTTCTATGCCTTTACAAAAGGAACTGAATGCATGAACATGAATTGACCACACTAACAGAAGAACCACCCGCATACACCAGTCGTCATGTGAGCTCTTCTTGTATTTTTCATGTAAAAGCACTGCATTAATCTTAGGAAACTTTCACATTCTTTTCATTAACAGGTTGTCTGTGCAATTTTTTTTTTCTTCAGTTTCTTTTAAATGTCATCACTTTGGTTAATTTTCTACTTAGAGAACTTTATTTTAGCTCTCTCTGATCTCTGTCTGTCCTTCGCTCGCAGGCTGTAATCAGCAGTATTACTGCACTTGTGATTGGACTTCTAATTTGGAAAGGCTGTTTCTGATGAGTGCACTGGGTCAGAAAGTAGGAACAGATGGCCTCTCTCACTCTCTCCTTCTTGGTTTCCTTCCCTCTCGCTCTTTGGCTCCTTCCTAGAAACCAGAACCAACTAAAAACAGCACCACTAGTAACTTAACATTTATCTGTAGTGTGACAGTAGCACAGCTGCTTTCAAAATAGCGATGCCAAGAGCACACTACAGGACAGAAGCTCTAGCATCTGCATGTCAACATGTTTCATACACTGGAAGTGCACTGGCAATGACACTGCACAAGTTAACTACATTCTGGGGCTTTTTGTCACAGACAAACACTGAGGGTGACAAGCTTCTGTGAGTGTGTGTGTGTGTGGCAGTGTTGCATGACAAAACCTTGCTTTTGTGTCACTCTGCTTTATGCACATTCAGCTTTACGGCCGAGGAATCTAACAGGAATAATCAAACACACCCTCCTCAAACTGGTTTGTCATGCACACTCTCTAAATATATAGAGTCAACTCTAAAATATAGGCAAAATGGGTTTTATAAAGTGGGACAAGATCAGCATACATCCTTGTCATTTTGTGATGAAATTGCATTGATAAGGGACAATACCAAAAAGAAATGTTAAACAAAATTGTATAAACACATAAAATACTAGAACCACTGTCATAAATTACTCACCCCCGTTCCAAACCCAAAAGACCTTTGTTCAACTTCAGAACACATTTTAAGATATTTTTTGATGATATCAGAGCCATCTGTCCCTACAGACAGCACTACAACTCAAAGGCCCAGGCCCAGAAATGCAGTAAAAACAGGTGAGTAATTAATGACAGAATATTCATTTTTGGGTGAACTAACCCTTTAATACATATATGCAATGTAGTTGATATAAACTGCACAAAAAGATAGAGGGAACACTAAAACAACACGATGTAATTCCAAGTCAGTCACATTTCTGTGAAATTAAACTCCCTACTTAGGAAGCAACACTGATTGACATGCTGTTGTGTAAATGGAATAGACAACAGGTGGAATTATAGGCAATTAGTAAGACACCCCCAATAAAGAAGTGGTTCTGCAGGTGGTGACCACAGACCACTTCTCAGTTCCTGTGCTTTCTGGCTGATGTTTTGGTCACTTTTAAATTTGGATTTTAAAACTCCTGCAGTGTGAGCCCGCCTTAAGGCAATTCAGTCAAATGTACAAAGAAAGCTCTTACTAGACAAATGAGACCAAAGATTGTCTGTTTTACAGAATAGATTTACAAAGAATTATATCTCAGTGTATCGAGTCAGATGTTCTGATTCAATTCCAATTCACAATACAAATGCTATTGATAGCAAACATCTGTTTACAAAAAAAATTAAGAGCCTCAGGCCCATATTGTATACTTTTTTTTAATTTTTATATCAATGAAAGGGCCCTATAAAATGGTAATCAGATTTATGCAGAAAACTATTTAATTAATCCTAATCAAATGAAAATTATACCTATGTATTTTTTCGCAAACAAAGTGCTGCACAACAGAGGTTTACTGTAAAAATTAAGCAGAAGCCGTAGTAGTAGCAGTAGCATTGTTGTTTTAAATAGTAATTTATTTCTGACACAGTATCTTCACGTTAAACCAAACTTTTATTTACAGGTTGCCATAAAAACTTGCAGCCGCTGTGTATGTGATATGACGGTTTTTCTCAAATTAAATGGTAAAATGCTAATGAAAGTGCTCTCAGAACAGTTTTGGAAAACCTCTGCTGTAATTTTTACACATATATACACCTCTAATAATAAAACATCCCTGAATATATATATAGGCAGGAACATTTCAGCACCCATAATGCACTGGGCACATTGTTATCCAAGGCCACTCCCAGTCTGCTCCTACTGGATAGGCCTTGACCAGAGTCAAATCCATGGGGGTGAGGTTTTATTCTGACTGGTTTCTGTTTCGAGTAAACCTCACAATGGTAATTTTTTTCCAATTAAATGTTAAAATTGCTCATGAAGTGACTCTCAGAGCAGTGTGCTACAGTATCTATAGAAGATGAAACCATGCCTTTCATTCACACAAAGAGATGTGAAAAAACAGATTTCATATCTAAAGTGAATTTAGCTTAGTATAAGATTTTGTATTTTGGGTCACCCGGCAGACTTTTGCAAACAGATCTCTCAGTCCAGGTAATGCAGAGGAAAAGAAAAGTGCCTGTCATCTTTGTGTTTTTGCATTTTGCTATCAGCCAATTGGTAGTCGTTTATATCATACTGACAGATATATCACAATGCACATCTGGGTGAAGTGATTTCTACAGGTATTTTTGACCACCCTGACAGCTTCACCAATGCTGTTTACTACAGCCAATTTCAGAAGTCTGTGTCATAATTAAACATGGAGATGCCTGTCAGTGGTGACGAATGCCTTTCCTCAACAAAAGCATCTCTCCAAGGAATTAGGTGTACACTTTTTATAACAATTTTGAATCTTTTGCCCCTCAGAAAATATAATTTTAAAGAGTCTATCCATCAAAACCAGAAAAGTCACACACCTGTTCTGAAATAAGTTTACAGTTGTGCTCATTCACAAATGGAAGACGTCCTGCAGGCAGTGGTTAACTTTTCCATCTTTTTGTTTTACACCCCGAAAACTGTTCTCAATTTTCAGTTCCTCTGGCTTTTCAGGCGGAAGCGTCCATCAGACCTGAGGATTGATGGAGGCGAACACTCGGGGTCACTGACGGAGAAATTAAGGTGTCTAACACGAGACAGGATGAAGCATTCGTGTTCACAAAAATGCACCACCATAGTCTCAGAACAACTGAGCACAATGCATTTTGGGAGAGAAATGTAAAGCTCTTCCTAATGAGTCAGGAATATGTACAGTATGCCGCACTGATGGGAATAGGAACATAATGTTTATCATTAGTATGAAATGTATTTTTAATGAACAGACGTGTGAATAATGCAAACGGAGGAGGATTCTACAATACTTACCTGTGTTTGTTTGTTTTCTTTTGAATATTTAATTACCCAAAGCACATTTTCATAATGCTAAAGTAGGGCAGTGCATTTATTAATGGGGTTTTCTAAGTGCTAATTGCTAATATTATCACTTAAGGTTAGGGATTTAAACAAAGTTTAATGCTAAATATTAAACTTTGGCACATAACTCATGACTCAAGACTTGAAATGTTATTCAGAAGTATCTAAATCTCTGTTCTTTCTTTCTTCAAATAAAAGTTAGATTCACAAGATTCTTCTAGAAATGTAATTTCAAACCTATCTGTTTCTTCTGTGTCTGTTCCAGATGGAGCAACATCAACAGATGCAGTTTTGCAAAGTACTGATGAAGGTTTTTAGATGACTTTTGATAGGCAGGACGTCCATATGGCTGTAATTCCACAGCTGACTGATTCCATTCTGATCAGTCAAATTACTGATCTGTCTCTGCCTCCTTTGCTCTTTTGCTCTATGAAAGGAACCCATGTAACAGCAAAGTCCTCAAAAACAAACAAAGATGTAGTTTTATATCTTCTCATGGATAATATCATTATTTCTTCCTTTCTAATGGGCCATGTTAATGGATAGATACAATGGTCACTTCTTCTGTGCTCAGTTCAGTCATACCGCATCCCACCTCTAATCAATTCCCTATAAATAATATTATATATAATAATATAAAGTTTTTTAAAATCATTTTAGTACCATAGCAAAAATAAAAACAAATATTACAATTCTAATTTGACACAATTCTTAATTTAAAAGGTTAAAAATTTAGCAAAGTGTTTAATTCACCATTTATAAAGTAATTTATAAAATAAAAATGTTTACCAGTAGAAAAACAATAAAACAATAAAAATAAAATTAGTGTTGTCAAACGATTAATCATACTGTATATGCAGAAGAAAAAGTTTTTGTAAACATAATATATGTGTCAAGAAGTGGACGGACTGCGGAAGTTAAGTGTAACAGTGCTCTTTATTTACAGTGCGAAATAATGACAACAGTATCAGATGGAATATAGCAGGTGAGTATTTCTGGAGTAGGAAAGTTGCTGGTATTGATATGGAGGTTAATAAAAGTCTTTGTCTTTGTCTTTGTCCGTAGAGGTAGCGGGAGTTGAGGAGATCGCTGGAGGAATGGCGAGGAGGAGAGGATATGAGCACACACCGCACACACAGAGACTGGAGTCGAAGGAGCCTGGGAGAAGCACAGAGACAACTAGGAGTATGGAGAGGAGAATAGAAGTAAGGATAAAGGTAAGTCAAACGGTTTAACGAATGCTCTAGCCTGGAATGAGTCCACTTCATATAATGATGAGCTCGGACAGGGAGTGTAATGTGGTGTGTGCTTTTGTATGGTGAATGATGAGGTCTTGAATGAAATCAGGTGCAGGTGATCTGTAGTCAGAAGAGAGGGAGCGTTGTGATTGGATGGTGGAGCCTGGTGTATCTGTGACATTACCCCCTCCTCCAGGGCCCCCTCCAGAGGCCTCTCCCGAGGCGGGGCCCTTCCAACGTCGCGGTGGTCTACCTAAGCCACGAGGTGCGGGTCGGTTTGGGTGTGCTGCATGGAATTTTCTCCGAAGAGTGGGATCAAGCACATCGTCGCGCAGGACCCAAGATCTTTCCTCCGGACCGTATCCCTCCCAGTCCACTAGGCATTCAAGACGACCACCACGACGCCGGGAGTCGATGATGTCCTTGACGGAGAAGATGGTTCCATCCTCGGTATCCACTGGAGGAGGAGGGGGTTCCTCTTCCACAATAGGCTCTGTGAAGGGAAGAAGAAGGTCATGATAAGGTTTCAGAAGTGATGCATGGAAAACCAGGTGAATGCGATACTGTGGTGGGAGTTGAAGGCGATAAGTGACTGGATTGATCTGCTCCACTACCTTGAAGGGACCAACAAACCTGGGACTCAGCTTCTTGCAAGGCAGGCATAGATGAATGTCCCGGGTGGATAACCATACCTTCTGTCCAATTTGGTATGTGGGAGCTTCGGATCGGCGGCGGTCTGCCGCGGTCTTCTGTCTGCGCACTGTCCGTTGGAGATGGTGGTGTGCGTTGTCCCGGAATCAGTAATCCACCTATGGGATGTCCGACGGCTCTCCAGACCAAGGGAAAAGTGGGGTCTGGAAACTGAGTACACATTGGAGTGGGGTGAGAGTTGTGGTGGCTTGGTGGAGAGAATTCTGTGCGTACTCGGCCCATCCCAGGAACTGGTTCCAGGTGTCTTGGTGGCCGTTGCAGAAGGTACGGAGGAACCGCCCCACCTCCTGAATCTTATGTTCAGTTTGATCATTTTACTGGGTGAAATTTCTATGTAGATTACTAAAAACTGGTGCAGATAGTCCCTGAATATCTCCTGCATAAAATTTTGAAACACTGAGGGAGCATTTACAAGCCCATAAGGCATAACTAAGTACTCATAGTGCACTGCGTGGGTGATGAAGGCCGTCTTCCATTTGTCCCCTTTTCTAATTCTGACTAAATTATAGGCACTTTGTAAGTCTAACTTGGAGAATATGGAGGCATCTCTAAGTTTTTCAATCGTAGCTGGTACTAAGAGAATTGGATATTTAAATAGGACGGTATATTTGTTCAGAGCACGGTAGTCGAAACAGGGCCGGAGTCCTCCGTCCCTCTTAGTGACGAAAAAACTTGAAGCAGCAGGGGACGTAGATGGGCGAATGTAGCCCTGTTGAAGGGCTTCCTGGACGTACTCCTCCATGGCTTTGGTTTCAGGGATTGAGAGAGTGTATATTTTGCCTTGGTAGTCTGGATGAATTGCTCTAGGCCCATCGTGTCGTTGTGAGCAGCAAGCATAAGTCGTAAGTTCGGCTCAAGACCCTGTCTGAGTAGGGCTTGCTCGTTCCATCCGCTGGCTGCTGCAAGAGTACTAAATTTTATTGAATATTCCTGTGCGGACATGTTACCTTGCTAAATCTTCCCCAGTAGATGATACTGAATTAGTGTGGCTGAATACCTCTGTGAAATGGTTTGTAAATGCTGCATAAGAACTGACAGCAGGTCCTCTCTGGCTCCAAATTGTTTCAGTGCACTGTAAAGCAGATCCGGAAAGACATGAAATTACATATGCAATTTTACTTCGGAGGGAAATACCGTTGGATGTGTGGCAAAGGCAATCGAGCACTGCAACAGAAATGCCCTGCATTCTCCTGCAACGCCAGAGTAGGGCACCGGACGGACCATGGGACTGATGATCGCCGGCGGCATAGAAGCGGTGTTGACATCCGGGTTTGATGCGGGTGCAGGGGGCGAAGCAGACGCTGGTGTTTGTGATGGTGGCGTGGTGTCAAGTAGTGTTAGTCGAAGAGTTTCCACCAACTCCTGAAACGGATCCAGCGCACTCATTTCGCACCACTGTGTTGGTCCAAGCCTCTGTCAAGAAGCGGACAGACTGCGGAAGGTAAGTGTAACAGTGCTCTTTATTTACAGTGCTAAATAATGACAATGTATCAGATGGAATATAGCAGGTGAGTATTTCAAGAGTAGGGAAGTTGCTGGTAATGATATGGAGGTTAATAAAAGTCTTTGTCTTTGTCTTTGACTGTAGAGGTAGCGGGAGTTGAGGAGATCGCTGGAGGAATGGTGAGGAGGAGAGGAGCACACACCACACACACATGCTGGAGATTGGAGTCGAAGGAGCCTGGGAGAAGCACAGAGACAACTAGGAGTATGGAGAGGAGAATAGAGGTAAGGATAAAGGTAAGTCAAACAGTTTAACGAATGCTCTAGCCTGGAATGAGTCCACTTCATATAATGATGAGCTTGGACAGGGTGTGTAATGTGGTGTGTGCTTTTGTTTGGTGAATGATGAGGTCTTGAATGAAATCAGGTGCAGGTGATCAGTAGTGAGGAGAGAGTGAGCGTTGTGATTGGATGGTGGAGCCTGGTGTATCTGTGACAATATGATTACGTATATACAATACAAACATTTAAGAAAAATTATTGTTTAGAAATTAAATATATTTACATATAATATAAAATATATTTAAATGCACATACGTGTCAAAATATATACAGTATGTGTGAGTATATATATATATATATATATATATATATTTAAATATAGACATTTATTTTGTATGTAATCAATCATGATTAATAATTTGACAGCACTAATTACAATGTAAATATAACAGCATTGTCAAGAACTAAAGTAAAATATATTAAACAAATAAATAAAAACTAATTTCTAGTGTTTCTCAAAGAATTGCCAAGTATGAAAAAAAAGAAAGTTAAATAAAACAATAAAACATTTCTCATAAAACACTAAACACTATAATAAAACACTAAAGAACATAAAAAATGTTAACAGTTCAGCAGGTATCTGACTGAATTATCAAATTATCTGAAGTAAGCATTCAACTAAACAGGCTTACCCAGCTTAACCAGGCCGTTGTTTTCATCTATCCTCTCAGCATGCTGATTAAGGCAAATTTCACGTTAGCACTGCTAACCAGGAAGCCGATCTGACAAATATTGTTTTCGATTATAATTAAGTTGACTTCGGGTTTCACACAGCGACTATGTGCCAGTGCTTTTGTTTCTCAACCGGAAAACCGGCCATCTCGCTCTGTTTGAAATGACACATCCTTTCAACACTTTAGAAGGAAAACAACAAAGGTAGACACCCTCGCGCTCGACAGAGAGCTGCTGCGGGGAGTCTGCGAGCGACACAACACACGCATTTAAAACAACGTTCAGTTTCAGCGTATCATCTGAAGCCGAGAAATCCTTGAGGACTCATTTCATGATCTTTCTCGAAGAGGCCCTCTGCTGAAAAACATCACGCTTGTATAAAGCGGTCATTAGATCACCGCTATTTGTGTGATACCCAGCTGCTTTTAGTTGCGGTGCTACTTCAGTGAACTGTAATGAATTGTTGATTGTGTTCAGAAACAAAGATAAATTCCCTGCTGTACGAAACACGTCTGTCTGTTCTCCTCACGCTTCAATTATTACGAGATACTGTCTGTCTGACGGATCGGTTTATGCCAGCACTTCGTGTTGTCCTCGGCCTGAGGTGAGTGCAGACCTGAAGATACATGAGCACAAGCGCCGTCGATCCCCAGAGGACAAGGTGCCACAAACGGCCAGGCGCCGTCAAAGCCGGACAGTCCCTGAGGAGTGTTTGCGCACTTGTTTGCTGGAGGGATGGAAAGACCTGCACAGCTATTTTTGGATGAGGGAAAGCACAGCAGAACTATTATGTGGAGCACAGTTCATTTAGTATCACTTGAGTTAGTTAGTAGCGGCGATAAGATGGGGATTAATGGTCACTGGTGTTTAAAGGGGTTTTAATGGTATACAACACTCACAGTCTTAGATTTAGTTCAAAGGGGAAGTTTTAGTGTGTAACACCCACATTTTACAGGCCAATTAATTCTCAATGGATAAAACTAAATCCAGGCCAACACTGTTCCAAAACCACTGATCAGACCAAGAACAAAAATTATAAAAAAAATTCAGAATTATTACACATTCTATAATAATGGCAGTTAAATTTCACTATACACTATACTAAAACAATAGTAAATAATGGCAGCTCTGTTTGGTAATTTTTTATTATTTATTTTTTTATGTATTTTTTTCATCCGAAGAACCTCTATTTCTTTCTGTCTTCTGTAGAATTCTACCATTAAAAAATGGCAGCAACATTTTTGGTTTTATGGTTTTAACTTAAATTTACAGTTAAATGCTGTAATTTTATTAAAGATATAATGTTAAATTACAGTACCAACCTACTGAAGTATTGAAATCTGTTTTGTACCTTTAAAATTCACTGATGAGCACCAAATGCAGGTGGTAATGAGAAAGTCACATGATGAACCAAAGCTCATAACAAGCAGCTTTCAAATACTAACATATTTCGATATTTCGATTCATTTTCGGTGCATACAGTGTCATTCATTCAAACACTAAACACCATCAAGACAACTGAAATATGTAATAAACATTAATTTAACAAACAATACAACTCTAATGAACCCAACTGATAAGAAAAAATGAAGAAACCGTTATTTCAAAGAAAAAACATCCTATCTGAAATGCAACAGGGAATTCATAGATTTTTACTGTAGCATTTCCACAACTTTGTACCATTAATACCGTGGTAATTTTTTACATTGTACAGTATTAAACATTATTTCTAAGCTAAAATGGTAGTTAATTAAATAACTTAATTAAATCAAATTTAATTTAATAAGGAATGTTAACAGAAATATTTAGAAATAAATAGAAGTAAAATTAAATAAAAAATTAAAATTATAGAAGATAATGTTTTTTATTTTACAGATGGGATTAAAATCAAAATTAAAAAATGAATAAATATATGTTGAGATATAGTAAGATGTAAGTTAAGATAAGTTTTTACATAAAATAAAATAAAAAGACTTTAAGAAACAGTAAAACTCACAATCTAATAAACTGAGTATAAAGTCGATTTCATATGTCAAATGTCACAAAAATAGATTCCCTCACTGTATAACACCACCACACAAAGTGCTACAAACAAACACTGGATCAGATTTATATTGTCTCATATAAATAAGTCATATTTCTATTAAACAGAAATGTGCTTGACTTGTGAAAACAACAACAGTTTAAATCAAAAGTAGTATTTTACATACATCTACCAAATTATTATCAGAAAAGAACCATCTTAGAATAGAAGTTTTTTTTTTTTTTTTGACATTTGATAGCTGAGAAGTATACATCAAATTTGAGAATGTATGAATCATTAAAAAAAATGTGAAAAAGTATTTGTGCAAATAACATTTCTGGAAACATTCTTCTTGAAAATGAAACGTTTTCAATTAAAAAGTTCATAAAAATGGCACTATAACACATACAGCAACGTTTGCCTGCTTTGGACCAAAACAATAAAATACTACTACCAGGTCCCTCAAATAACTGATCTGATAATTAATGTGTCCCTCTCTTTCTAAAAGATACAATTCAAAGTCACAGAAAGATCATCTTTACACTCTTTCACAGCCCTGTGGCATCTCATTACTCATAAATTCATAAGCAAGCCTCTATATTTAATTTCTTTTAAACTTCTTACCCACAGTTTCCAAACATAACCTCGATTCCTGTTTGCATTCAACACCTCAGACAAAATAATTTGACTAAATCGGTAAATCCTTCACAGCAATGCATGACTTCTCAAATATAGCATTATGTCAGGATAAGTCTCGACACGAGTCTTTCTCAGATGAACAACGATAAGTCTTTTTTGACAGTCACAGATAGACATATTTTAATCCATATAAAAGGCTTTAGCGCTGGTCTGCCATTCATCGGAAGCACTGAGGTGAGTCTATACACTCTGATAGCATTTAATGGAAATAAGTCCAGTACAATAGAGCAGATACTAAACGATCGCCCGCTGATAGAGCAACACGTCAAGGTGTGAAATGACGAGACACGCTCGAGTGAAAATGGCCAATGCATTTCAAAACCACCGATATGACATTACGGCACTATACGCTTCTCAATAGAACGTCTAAAAATAAACGCTTGGAAAAAGAGATTATTTCTTTCATCACCAAACTATAACTTGATTTTCCACAAGTCTAAGACCTCAGAAAAGTGTGTTGTTTAAGTAAACAGGTGATTATTTAACGTGAGAAATATCAAGCCTCGCTCAGACCTCTATTAAACCTTTAAAGCGCAAGCTACATTATTTCTACAATAATCTGGGCCGCAGCCTAAAAAACTTGTTGTACGCTGATGCAACGGGTTGAAAGAGATTTTAAATAAATCTTTTCCCTCAGAATGAGCTCCGTTTGCTGCTCAAATAATCTTTATTAATTTTTCTACCTTCTGTAGCATCTGCGCTTGCTTTAAATGATGAATTTATTCGTCACTTTTTAATGTGATGAATGTGCGAGCGTGAAGCATCGATATTGCGGGGTGCGCGTCGGTTGTGGAGGTCTCACTGTAGACTTCCACCACATTCACCCCATCACTGAATTAGGTTAAACCTTTGATTTATGTGCAGATTATGAGGTTTAAAATACATTTCCACCATGAAAAGAGAGGGAGAAATCCATCACCGGGGATCAGAGAGAGTTTGAGGAACACTGCATCACACTGTTTGGCGTCGTGACGCAGAGCGAGGTGGAACACAGACCGATCTTCCCGACTCAAAATATTCCCCAATTCAATCTCAGACAGCAGAGAGCACCTGAAGAGCCCCCTAAAAAAGACTAAATAGGACCTGATGTCACAATAAATCCGTATTTAAACTCAAATCTCGTTCCACGCATCTGCAAATCTTTATAAACGCTTCAAAGATGATAAAAAGAAAAAAAAAATACTGAGAATTTAATTCCAAGAAGGTAAATATTTGCATTCATGTTAATCTCATACGGTTATGAAACACTATCGGAATTAAGATATAAGATAATGTCAAATTGTAAATGTCAAAAAGTAACAGAATATTCTAATTTTAAACATGATATGATGTCATTTTATGATGTTTTTATAAGT